>PVJS01019245.1:0-33906 GCA_004027185.1 Glis glis | reverse complement strand
AAAAAAAAAAAAAAAAAAAAAAAAAAAAAAAAAAAGGTAGTAGACATCAAGTTTTAGAGATTTTTCAGTTTATTCTAGGATTGTTATCTCACCTCTTGTTGATGTCAACAGATGATTAATATCACTAAAGTTGAGAGATATATTTTAAATTCATATTGTGTGCTTGTGTGTAAAGAGACACACGATACATAGATATAAATAAGTATATATATGTATGACAACAATACATGCAATATCTATATTCAATGAAATTTACATTTTCGAGTTACATTCCCCAGTTAGAATAAACATAGGATATGCACAAATTCCAGTGGTATTTTAGGAAAAGCATAATAGCCTCATATTTCACATGAGTTTATACTTTCGTATGTCATATGAAAGTCTTACACTTGATTGATGTAAAGTATTGCACAGTAACTCTATGTGCCAGTTGTGGGAGGCCTGGTGGGGACATCTTGGTGGAGAGAACAGTGCTTTGGGAATCAGCCATTTGTCCTACATAGGACTGCTACATCTTTTGAACAATCTTACTGTAGTTCCTTTGAGAAAACTGAGGTGCAGAGAAAAACTCAGGGATTGAATTTTGGTTATTATTATCATTTATCATTCATTTTAATATTTCTTACCATAAGTTACAAGGGAATGGGGAACATAATCTAGCAGCAAACTCCCCTGAGAGTCTTGTCATGTATTTGCAGCCAAGCAGAGTCTGAATATTTGAAATATAAGAGTGGATGAAATGTTTTAAAAGCTACCTCTAATTCCTTAAAATATCGGCATCTAGAACCTTTTGCATATAGCTTACTTAAGCTTTTATGCAAATTAGCAATCAATCACAATCACTAATATTCCAGTAATTGAAAATATGGAGGGTCTACAGTAGCAGGACTAACTTTTTTTTTCTTGCGGTACTGGGGATTGAACCCTGGGGCATTCTACCTCCGAGTTACACCCCCAGCCCTATTTTATTCTTTATTTTGAAACGGTCTCACTAAGTTGCAGAGGGCCTCACTAAGTAGCTGAGGCTGGCCGCGAATCTGTGATCCTCCTGTCTCAGCCTCCCAAGCACTGGGATTACAAGCGTGCGCCACCATGTATGCCTGGCTCAGGACTAACCTTTTAATCCTCTCTGTGGTCTCTGGACTAGGTTGAGCAACCTCCCTGTGAAATATCTTTACTCTGACCAGTGTAGAGCACTCAGTGCTGCAGGTAGCTGCTCACAAAAAAACACCACTGCCTGTACGGAGAAAAGGCTTCCGACAGATCTTTGGTGCTGTACTTTGTCAATATAGTTTGTGATAGCCTTGGCTAATGTGTTATACATTAACCTCTAATTGCATTATTCAGCTCATGCCACATTTGAACGGGCCAATCCTTAATATTCTATGGTGAGAGTTTTTCTCTAGAGAAAAGTGAGTTCAGGAACAAACATGCCCTGGGAACACTTAGTCATGAGATACCAATACTGACATCTCTTATTTTTCTTTTCATTAGAGGTGAAAACATAGTGATGCTCCTCATACTCATACAAGGCTTGCAGATTTCTGCCTCCTTGGTTTTCCTAGGAGGCCTACCCAGGCCCAGGAACAGCTGCCCAGGGTGAGCAACCCCCACCCCCGTGTAAGCAGATGACTTTTATTAAGTGTTCACAGCTGCCTGTGTAGTGCTGTTCTTAAGGAGACAGTAGACTGCCCACCTCTAGGCTCCCTTGACTAATGTTGCTTCTTACATCTCTCAGGGTGGGGAGTCAAAATGACTATGACTCCTATATGTTCTAAAACAGATGAGATGCTAAAGCATGTAGCAAACATGCAAGCTACATAAAGCATTTGCATAAAATTCCTGAGTGAAAACTGAGGTGGCTATAATGTGCTTAGAAAAGAGATTGATTCATTTTTATGTTTGATAAAGCCAATCACAGGAGGAAAGGGAAAAGGAAACTAACATTTATTGAATGCATACTATATGCTGAACATGTGTCATTGCTAGTATGAGTGTGTGTGTGTGTGTGTGTGTGTGTGTGTGTTACTGGTGATTGAACCCAGTAGCATTCTACCTCAGAGTCACACCCCCATCCCTATTTTATTTTATTTTTTATTTTGAAATAGGATCTCAGTAAGTTACCGTGCATTGCCAGCCTCAAACCTGTGCTCCTCCTTCCTGTCTCAGTGTCCCAAGTACTAGGATGACAGGCATGTGCCACCACACCCAGTGCTAGTATGAATTTAGTGAGAATTTTCTTGCTTGATAAATATATGTATAACCAATCATTTTTAGAAACTAAATTTGTATTTATTAAAATTTTATTTTATTTTAAAATTTACATAATAATTATACATATTTATCTGATATAGGGTGATGTTTCAGTACACATATATAATGTGTAATGGTCATATTACTGTAATCAGCATATCTGTCACCTTCAATATTTATCATATATATGTGGTAAGAACACTCAAAATCATCTCTTCTTGCTATTTTGAAATAAACAAAAACTATATTATTGTTAAGTATTGTTACCCTACTATGCAATAAAATACCAGAATTTATTCCTTTTATCAAACTGTACTTTTGTACTCATTTGCCAGCCTCTCTCCAGCCCCTTTCCCCCATTGGGTTCTTGGCTTCTGCGATATCAACTTTCTTTAGCTTCCACATGTGAATGAGATCACATGGCAGTTGTCTTTCTGTGCCTGGATTATTTCACTTAATATAATGTCCTCCAGGTTCATCCATGTTGCTGCAAATGATAGGATTTTGTTTTTTTATGAATGAAGTGTGTGTGTGTGTGTGTGTGTGTGTGTGTGTGTGTGTGTGTAGATATATATCCATCTTCCGTTTGGAACTGACAGGTTGGATTGAAAACAAAAATTCTGGGAAGCATAGATAGATTCAGAAACTAAGTGTTTTAATAATGGAACTTTAGCAAAGTGAGGTATTTACATGTAAGAGCATCTTAGTCTTTTTAAAAATGATTGAGAGATACTGAAAAACCCACCTTGTATACCTTTACTCTTTGTTTTTTGCCAATAGAGCTCATGGATATTTTGATAAAAATTTATTATACAAATTTGGTAACAATCGACTCTTGTCACTGATGAGCAAAGAAACTCGTTAGTCTATTATCTAGGCAGAGCATATCAAGAGCAAAAGGGCACTACTAATTATTCTGCTGAGTTAATCAGTATAAAACAGGCTTACCCCCAGGGAATCAGAATATTAATTTACTTTATCTTGGAAACATATATTCTGAGAGTGTGGTGGGTTTCTAAATTTGCAAATACTGCTGTAGCTTACATAGTTTTCACATAAGATTCAGAAGAGTTTAACTCCCTGAGAGATACTGTATTTGTGATGATAAATAGCAACAGTTACTAAAATTTTGACTGGCTCTCTCAGTAACTAACTCATTTCTCTATAACAACTGTAACATAATTAAATCTACTTTATGCACAATGGAATTGAAAAGCATTTTCTAGTCCTAAATTATACATGGTTACTGTTGGCATATTCTCCTGATTCTATATATGTTTCACATAAACAATTCTTGACATGAAAAAGAAGAACATGCTCTTCATGTAAATAAAAGACTGAGTGTGAATCTTCATCTCATTACTTAATAATGATTTCATTATTATTTTGTTCATTTATACATGTGTTTATTGAACATAAAATGTTGGTAGTCTTCTATGGTAAAGAAAAATGTTTAAGACTGAACATATATTTGGTGGCAGAGATATCCAATTAGAAAAGATAATACTTTTTAGTCTCTTTTCTTCTATTCATGGTCCAAGATCAATACAGTTATCTTGAACAGAGACAATGTAATAAAATATTTATGAAGAATTGAGCCTAAAGGATTGGTTTAGAAAAATCCTTGGGAAGTAGTTATTTTTTGTCAGTATTTTCATTTGGGTTTTGAAATGCTAAGTAATTGTTATGTGTGATGTTTGTTGGTTCTTAGAGAGAAGGGATCTTCTCAGGCACAAGAAAGGCTGGCGAGAAAAAAAAAAAGGCGTGAGGAATGGTCCCAAAGCTGTCTCTGCTTTGCTACAGGAGGTCTTGAGTCATCTAACTTACTTTTCCTTCTGTTGATGAAGAATAGATCCTTGTAGAATAGTGGAAGTGGTTAAGGGGAAGGTGATGGGAAGAGAAAAGGAAGAGCTGATGAAGAAACAGTTCAATTCTGCTGTGCCCACGTATGAAGGTGTCACTACCAATTTCACTGTTATGTACGCGGAGGGCCAAGGTAGCGTGGTGGAACCTGCAGGGAAACACACCAAGACCTGTGTGCATGTTTGTTTGTATGACTTTGAACCTCACTAAGATGTATAATTATTATGCACCAATAAAAGTATGAAAATGGATTCTAGGGAGATTGAACTACTCTACAAAAACTAGCCAAAGAAATAATACAAACTATTGCAGAGCAGTAGTTTCTACTTTATAGCCCTCCACAGGTCTACATTATCCAATTTCTATGGTGCCCATGATTTTTGCTTTGCCCTTTTTCTTATACTACATATATTTTCAAGCATTTCTTACTGAAATTACACTTTAAGTGAAACAGAGAAAATTGGTTGTGCTGTCGTTTCTGTTTTTTGGTCAGTCCTCTCAATATCCAACATTTACTGAAAATATTTAACTGTTTTTAAAAAGACAATGGCCTTTTCTTCCCAACCTTCTGAAAGACTATTTTCTAGCAATATTTCTAGCAATATTTCTAGCAACCTCCACTCACAAAGCTTTTAGTAAAAAATGCACATTATCTTGTTAACCTTCAGATTAGGGAATGGTGAGCTCAAAAGATAAGTTAAATCATGATATATTGTATCTGAATCATTACACTCAGTAACACATTTAAGGCCTTTATAAAGAGGCTCTGATATTTTGCTTTTTTCAGTTGTAAAAAGTCAACTGTGATAGATGATTATATCAATATTCATGACCCTTAAAAATTTTTCCAAAAATTCCATCAAATTCACCCAAAGTCTCTACAGCTTGATTGAATCTTTGGAGCTTCAGTCTTTTTATTTACTGCTATTCATTTGTTTTTATTATTGTGTGTTCTCTAATTGCCTGGAGCTGTTACCTGCGGGAGACATTAGGATGCAATTTCTGGATCCAGATTGCCTGGGTTCAAATGAGTATAGCACATGGATCTCTCTCACAGGGAAATTATGCAGATTTAATAAATTAATTCATGCAAATAGCTTAGAGTTATGACTGATATGAAATAAGGATTTGAGGGCTTGTAATAAACACTAGAGATATAGCTGTAAAGAAAATATACCCTTAAAATCTGAGTGTAGAAGGGGAAATGCACATTGAAATGAATGAGTGAAATAAAATGAAATATGTGCTACTATCTTACAGGTTACAGGGGAGGCATGGTCTGGGTGTTGCCAAATCTTCCTAGAGGAGGAGTCTCCTGGTTGATCTTGAACTCTAGCTGGAAAATGGAGTGGAGTGACCCCCGAGCCAGAGCGTTTGTTGAGAGGCGGAGCACGTGGCGTCCTGGGCAGGTGGGAGCTGTGATCCTGTTCCTGGAGACCTTGCTGGAACAGACCCAGAGCCCACTCCTCAACACAGTTCAGGGATCTGGAAAGCCTCAACACAGTTCAGGGATCTGGAAAGCTCCATGACTTAAATCAACTTTTGCTTAAACCACCTAGAGTAGTTTTGTATCTTTGCAATGGAACCCTGACCAATATAGTGGGTTATATTATACTTTTTTTCCATAAAATTTTTAAAGAAATCAGACTCTTGACAACTGTCTGCTTCTAATCTTGGGCAACTAATTGTCTACTCCTAATCTAAGTATAAGTTAGACAGTGCATCTCTATTTATTAAGTGCCAAGTCCTTTTCTGGATCATGCTTGTAAGAATATATTTTAAATACACATTACTATCTGTACATATCAAATAGTTCAACTCTTATGAACTCTAACGTGCTTAAATGTAAAATGTAGACGTAATATATATTATATATGGTTGTTGTGAAGAAATGGTATATTTAGGCAAAAAATGATTTTAAACCAGAAAAGCACTATATAAATAGTAGGCACTAAAAGCTATTTATTTGTCCTACCACCCAAGCATAGACTTTTTTTAAAACTCATGAGAGTCACCATTTCTGAGTTCACAAAATTATCATTTAGAAACAGACATATATGCCTGTGTATTAACCCATGGTAAGGCTAATACATAGTTGGTGACTCAAACAAAAATTTAACTTGCATCTCTGCTACAGTTTCATCTTTTTCTGTACACTTATTTAAGAAAAAATATTATTGAAGCTATCATAGAGCACTATGATTTAACAAACAAACAAACAAACAAACAAGGATGTGATGTTACCTTAAGTGCCATCCCAAGCTGTCTAATGAAGAGGTGAGAAAACTATACAGACATGTAAAGTTTTTAAAATATTTTTCATTTTTTATGGTCACATTAGATAATTTATTATGGTAAATTGTTGAAGCAATTGCTATGAATTAATATGATTATTTTCCCCTTGTACTTCTGATGTGTCAATTAGTGTTCTCACAGTGTGAAGTTTTAAGAACATTTTTATGGCCTAAGAGGCATCTTGGACCTTTGCGAGTGACTCCTTTAAGGTCCTAATTGTTTCTGACATCCTGTGATGGAGCCATCAAGACTGCTTTTAAGTCTTGTATTGCTGAACATAAGCAAACAGTTTTACTGCTGCAAGCTCCTTGAAAGACGTTCTCTGTTAATCTAATAAGTAAGCAGTAAACACCGCTTAAATTCTGTCATGGATTCAGAATAATACCAGCAAGCTCAGTTTCTTACCTCATTTCTAGTTATTTTTTCCTTTTTTAATCTAGGTACAGCCATATTCATCATTATTATCTATGTTCATTCTAACAGAAAATCTATACACACCAGCAACCAACTTTGGGTGAAACTGATATTGTTTCAAATCTCTGTCACCATTCTCATATATGATCACGAACTAATTAAAAATGCTTAATTGGATAATTTATGAGTTCCTTTGGAATAATACTTAGAAAAGGATTTTGGATATCCTTTTATTCTGGTGGTATTTAAGAAACTCAAAAACTCTGTGTGACATAGATTTGATGTTTCCTTTTAATAGAAATGACATTTTCCCCCTAAAAATGAATAAGACAAAGATAAACAAACTTATCTACCAATAAACTTTTTCTGCATGAAAATAAATTCCCCCAAAGTTCTAAAAGTAGCATAAAGTAAAATTTATTTAGTTCTCAATGCTGCCGGGCAGTTTTCTATTCTGACTCAGCTGTTCCTAGCTAGGCCTGCTCATGTGTCTGTGATCAGTTTATATGCTGACTAGGGCTGGCTAGTTCTACATGACCTCATTCACAGGTATCGTTAATGCCTGGAATGACAGAGGAGAAACTGGGCCACATATTTCCATGAGTTCTACATACGGCAATATGGTGTACCCTATTCTGTTCTAACCATTAGAAACAAACCAAGCTCTTGGCAAGACTCTTCTTGAATTGTGTTTATTAACATTCCATTGGGTGAAGCAAGTCACATGACTAATCTACATTCAAGGGCTGGAGAGATGGGTTCTTTCCTTTGATGGGAGGAGAATTGGTCATCATTTATGTAGTCTATTCAACATCAGAACACAGACTCTAATGGAGTGATGGAGAGGATTTAGGGGAGGGAGATGGGGAAAAGAGATATAACGAATGTGACAGTTGAAATAAAGCTACCTATGTATATAAAATTACCAATTCTAATCTCAAAGGCATGTATGGGGAGGGGAAGAGAGATGGTGGGACCCAGAGGGAAGTGCTCCAAGCGTTGTGTGCTTGTATGTTCCTATCACTCTATACCTCCGTATGATGAATAATTACAATGCACCAAATAAAAGTTTAAAAAACTCTTTGAAAATATAATTGCTCTTCAATTTCTATGAAGCTACATACCCATAGCTCCATAATCAAAGTATTAGTAACATAAGAGATTCCTTTAGTGCCAAATAGAGTTTTTCCATAAGGTTGTCAGACCTGCTATAGAGAGACTGCTACTAAGATAAACACATTAATGTGCACACCCTGAGAAATAACCTAAAACTTAGTTCTTTTCAGAAGTTTGGACAAAAGTTGATTTTTTGAAAGTTAGTATAAGCTAGCTCATCAAACCCACTGAGAAATAACTCAAGGATATGCCTTTCAAATTGCCTTTTCCTGTAGGGCAGAAGTACACTTAATGATATACTACATTGTAATATAGAGCTCTCTCTCTTTCTCTCTCTCTCTATATATATATGTGTGTGTGTGTGTGTGTGTGTGTGTGTGTGTATGTATAAGTATATATAATATATATTATATATATATAAAATTATAGAGATCTCCCTCATATGTATATATTTAATCTTTCTCTAATAATTCTCAGGATATTACATTACAGGTTTAAATTGAAAATTAACAACACTCAACACTATTGTAATGTATGTTAAAAAATAGTGATAAAAGTTTCAATAGCTGATGTTTCCTCTGCTTTCTTTCTTCCAAGTTCCCCTACTCCCACCACAAAGGTAAGTATTTCTTGTATTTCCTGTGGTCTGGTGCTAATCACAATTGGAAAATGGATAATTTTGCCTTCCCAAGTTCAACTATCTCTTTTTCTAAAGATTAAATAAAAAAAACCCTTTTTGCTGTATGAGATTTTTGCCCATCTCAACATTTCTCTGCAATTAAAAACCTTTCTAAGTTGTGCATGAGATTGATAAGATCTCTTTTCTTAGGATGGTAGTCAACCCACCTACCATCCAACTATTCATCCATCCATTAATTAATCAATAAGTCATGATTGAGTGCTTGCACTAAGCTAAGTGTAGTGGAAGATACCAAAATTAAATGATGTGGTCATTGGCCTCAAGATCCTTATAATGTTATTTACCTTATAAAAGGTAAATAACCTTTCTCTTTGCCTTACCTTGCCCTCTCCGGAATGACATAGGGGCCACTCCCCTTCATAATCTCCATGTGTGATCCATAAATGGGAGAAGGATGTATTAGAGAAAAGGTAATCAATATTTATTGTCTTTATAGACAAAATATCATTTAATTCTCACAACCACTTTGTAAGGTAGATTTGTACTGCAATTTTCACCTTATAGGTAAGGACAAATAACTCTGGAGCAATTAAGTAAACTTCCATAGTACACACGGACTTAGACACAAATCTTTCAGGATCCTAAACCTACAACCTTTATAGATTATTTACTCTTCCTAAAAATTTACACCAAAATATTCCAAAAAAGCAAAATTTTTTATCTTGGGGGTCATGGTCTAATTAATATTTGTATACACACACACACACACACACATTTATTTTTTGGACAATTTTTTTGGTACTGGAGGTTGAACTCAGGGGCATTCTACCTCAGAGCTACACCCCCAGTCCTTTTTATTTTTTATTTTGAAGCAGGATCTTGCTATGTTGTTGAAGGTTTCACTAAGTTGATGAGGCTGTCTTAAACCTGCAATCATCTGGTCTTGGCCTCCCAAGTACTGGGATTATAGGCATGTGCCACTAAGCCCAGCTAATTTTTATCATTTTAATAAATGATTTTAAAAAACAAACAAACCAAACAAAAATACCAAAGAATTAAGAATATCAAGTCAGAAAGGTTAGACTCTGATTCTGGTTTCATGCTAAGTAACTGTATGAAATTGAAAGCAACAATAACAAGAAAAACAACAATAACATCCAACCAATGCATGACCACAATAGCACAAAATCAGGAATGGGGTAAAGAGAAGTAAGGTAAGATCTCTCTGTATTTTCTAGAAATACTACATATATACTACATTAATAAGTCAAGAACTAATATTGTAATTGTTAGGGCAATTCTAACAAAATTGAAGATAACTATATATATAGAGAGAGTTTTCATCATGCAAGTGTGTTGAACTATGTCAAATGCTCTCATTGTATCAAGATAATTATATGGTTTCTGTCTATTCTGTTAATTGATATATCACATGTATGAACTACCCTCATATCCCAGAGGTAAATCCCATTTGGTTATGGTATATAAACTTTTTAATGTGCTGCTGAATTTGGTTTGATAATATTTTGTTGAGGATTTTTATATTTATGTTTATTAGGGATTTTGTCCTATATCTTTCTTTTCTTATAGTATCCTTGTTGGACTTTGGTATGAAGGACACAAAATATGAATAAGAAATTATAAAATTTCTGTTCAGTCTTCTTAAACAAGCAAATGTATGCAGCAATTGAATAAATTAAGTGAATTGGAGTTTGGGATTCTGATTTTAATTCATTTTTCTATGTGTCATATCCTAAATATTTTTAGAAAGCTGAATGAAGTAAGTAAATTAAAATTTGTTTAATAATTTTTACTCTCATGTAGGTACTATATTCTAGGAATTATTTAGGAATTTAAAACTCATTATATCTAATTTAATTTTCCTAACTCCTCCCTGGAATAGTTAAGATTCTCCTTTTAGAGAAGGGAACTAAGATTGAGAGAGAGCCCATAGACAATGGGATTTGAATGCTTATGAATCGTAGATTTATACTTCAATAATTGCGTTGCTTTGTTTCATTCTTTTGATCTTTTAGCCGTTACATATTACTTTCCCATTATGTGTGTGGCAGGGCTGTAGACAGTGAGATTTCAGAGGTGAATAAGCTGATCAGGTTACTACTGCTCTCAGCAGTTTTCAATCTGGGAGGTGGGGGCAAGTGCCAAATAAATGAGGCATAAACAAGTAAGATAAAAATGAAGAATGAAAAAAGGTGATATGACAGGGATTGGGAGAGCAGGGAGGATATCTGGGGGAAGATGGCATTTGAACTGCAATCTGAATGATAGTTTTCCAGCCATGACAAGAGCAGAAGGAAGTCCTTTCTAGTCAGAAAGAATAGCTAATGTAAGAACCCTAAAGCAAGAAGAAGTTTATCAAATTTTAGGGAAAGACAATCAATATGGTGAAACAGAGTAGGTAATGTGAAACATAAGGCAAAGTGAGTTTAGGAGGCAGGCGAAATAAAATCATTTATGACTTTGAAAGCCAGGGAAAGGATTTGTAATTTAATTGTGATGGAGACCTAGTAGAGGTTTTTTGAATAAGCAATGTTGTATGAATAATGAATTTTTCACAGTAAAAGTAAAGGCCTAGGAATCCATCTAGGGGTCACTGTAGTGACACAGGTGAGAGATAATGTTAGCTAAACATAGTCTTCTTTTGTAGAAGTTGGATAATAACTATTTCATGGAGGTTTGGGGGTATTAAATTATATATAATTTACAAGAAGGGGCTGTGGGAGGCAGGCTTTGCAGTACCTGGAAGGAGAAGTGTCCCCTGATTCCTGCAGGAGGATCTGATTGGCTTGCTTGAATGATTTTGTGGGTTGATAGGCAAGTGAGATCTGTTAGGTTGTGGACCTGTAGGGTGCCACTGGTCCCGCTGATAAGAGAACTAATGGGTGGCCAGCCATTTGTACTGTGCAGAGGCATATCTGGTAGGAGCAGGATAACGCAAAACTAGGCCTTTGGGGGCCTGTGAGGCTCAAAGACGTCATGGAAGCACTTGAAATTTTTAGGCTTCATGTCACAAAGGGGAAAATCAAATTCTCTTTGGCTGCATTCTGTGTGAGCTGTCTGTGTAGGTTCTCTCTAAGGGGAGATGTTAAATGGCAGGAAGAGGTCAGAATTGGAGATAAGGAGATTTAGGAGATGAGTATGTTTAAAGTCACACACTTGGATGGGAGAGTACATGGAATTAGAAAATAGAGGGTTGAGCTTTAACGTGCATTTTTACATTGAGAATTGAAGCAGAGGAGAAGGAGCATCCAGGAGATTAGGAAGAGTAGCAGATGAGACAGGAAGAAAAACAGGAGGCTGACATGTCATGAGGTGAAAGAGGCATTTCAAGAAGAAAGTGACCATCTGTGACAAATGCTGCTGGGCTGTCACAGAAGATAAGTAATCATCAGATTTGCAATGTGATAACCTTGACCAGCGAGTCTCTATGGAGTTGTGGGAAATGGGTCATTCTTTGTACATCTTCATTTAAAGTTGGGTGAACTGTGATGTCTGCTGGACTCCAATCTCTAGTTACTGTTTTATGTTCATTACACTGTGAAAAAGTCTCCTATGAAATCTAAGGCAAACGAGTACAGTAAATAAGCACAGATTCTCCTGTAGAAAGCCAGTCTTATCTCCTTTTCAGAGGCCGATGTGAGAGTTTGTGCTTCCTACCTAATAGGGCAATTGCACACGACTGAGAAATCACAGGAAGAAGCCTTGCTTTCCTCTCAGGACACGGAACTCCATGGTCAGGCTGGAGACTTGCTGACATTCTAGTTTCACAAACAAGTTCCCACCTCAGAGCACTGGTATGTGATTATCTCTCTGTCTGAAAAAAAGAACCTTTCCTTTTCTTCTACATAATCTCAACATTAGGATCACCTTAGGTTTCTTCTGCAATGTCTCATTCTCAGGAAAGACTCCCTGACCTCTTAAACTAGCTTATGTTTTCCTGTCATGCATATCTCATTCTGAAATTTCTCTTTATAACTTCTCAGTGCATCTTAAATGCATATCCATGTAATTATTTTGAGCATTCTCTTCTTCACCCGACTACAAGTTCTAAGAAGCCATGATCTCTGTATATTTTGTGCTTCACAATATTTCCAGTTTGTGCCACAAGTCCTGTTATCAAGTGAGTGAACAATATTTTCTGTTGTAAAAATAAAATAAGTACTTGAGGGGTCTTTCTCTCTTTCTTTCTTTCTTTCTTTCTCTTTCTTTCTTCTTTCATTTTGAGAGGGGTGGCAGATGGTTCATCAATTCAATTTTTCTTCTTTTCTTCTTATTCTCCTCCTCTTCCTCTTCTTTGTGTAATAGATGAAAAATATTTTGAAATGTTTATCACCACTTGTTTTCATCTTTTCTTTGTGTTTTTCTTAGTCATAAGTAGAGATAGAAGGGATTCATTCAAAGGTAAGGATAAGGACAAAACCCATTCCATTTTGTGAATTTTACATTGTAATTAGGATAAGCTTATTGAAATTATTTTATCTAAAGTATTAGCATTACAAAATTTGTCTGGTCCTTGACTTTACTGTTTACAAAAACTCATCACACTTTGAACTGTAATATTTATTTAAAAATAATAATTTCAAGAACTATACTACTTTATAGTCCATAGCAAAATTCTATCAATCTATCCTTCTATTTTTGTTGATATTTTTGCATTGCATATAATCTTAGAATATTAAGGAAAAACAAACGTGGAAATATTGTCAATGGAATACCATTAGAGTTATTTTTCTGTTATTTCATGGTCTTGCGTATTACTAGTCTAGTCATGAGAAGTAGGAAAGGTCATGTGACAAGGGCTCATTCCCTTCACTGCACACAGGATCCTCACTCCAACTTTGACCCTCACTCTGAACTTGATTTCATTCTATCCCTGGTCTTTAGTCTTTCTTTCCTCCACCTTAAGCCTTTAATCTCTCCACTCATATCTGACTATCATCTTTCTCCTCATTTCATCTCTGACCCTAAGTGGTAAGTCTCAGACATAAAATCTCTTTAAACAATTATGTAGTAATAAATCAAAATTGGATATTTAATAAAAGTCTTCCTAAAATAAAATGACTGCATATAGCTGTTTCAAAATGTTATGTACCCAGCCGGGTATGGTGACACACGCTTGTAATCCCATACTTGGGAGGCTGAGACCGGAGGATCTGGGTTCGTGGCCAGCCGCAGCTACTTAGTGAGGCCCTGCACAACTTAGTGAGATCCTGTTTCAAAATAAAGAAAAAAAAAAAACAGGACTGGGGGGTGTAGCTCGGAGGTAGAATGCCCCTGGGTTCAATCCCCAGTATTGCAAAAAAAAAAATGTTATGTACCCAGTAGTTACAATGGTTTGTACAAATAGCATTAAAATAACACCCATCAGTCTTTTTCTTGCTGATAATGATCCAGGAAACACATTGCATGCTGATTTGATCTGAAATGATACAGACAGGAAAGGCCTTGGTTATTTGTAACCAGATTAGTGTCCACTCATATGCCTTTGATGCATGGCTAGGAGAAACTGAGAAGAATGTAAATAGGATGTGAACACTATTTCATGTGAATATAAATTGATATTATAGAAGATACTGATTCTGTCTGTAGAGGAAGTTTATTGTTTGGCCTTGTCAAACCTCAAGACAATTTGAGTGCTGTATAATGGTGTACCCCTAGCTTCTAGCTTTCTTTATTCTTTAATTTTGAAAGTAACTCAGCAGCTAGTGAAAAAAAAGAGTGTATCATTTAGGCCTCCTTGCCCCTGCATGCTCTGTTCTCTGTGATTAGCTTTTTATTTTCTTCAGAGAATTTCTATTTATCCTGCAAGATTCAGTAGCATCATCTCTTCTATGCAAATTATTCCAAATTTATTTCTCCTTTCCTCCCACTTATTCTACATCAACAAAATTACTCTCCCCAATTAGCTCCCATCGCACATTATAAGGTATAATATATGTATACAGGTATTCTTTAATCATTTCTTATATTATAGTGAAATTACTTGTTCATAAATGTAACTGGGGTTTAGCTTGCCTTTTGATGATTCAACAGGATAGATTCAACAAGGACAGATGCTGTATTAATTGACAGTGTCTTGGTCATAGATAAGAATTTGTGTTCAGGGAACAGTTCATATAGAAAACTAAGAAAAGAAAAATGATCGTATAATCTTTGTTCTTTTTACATGTTCAACAAATTGAGTGATGTCTTTCCATATAGGAAGATGATATCTACTTAGCTGACATTCTTATATTTTCTCCAGTTTCCTGTGAAATTTGTTAATATTATTTAACTGTTCTGCCTTGGAATCGACCCTGGGATATTCTAAGGCTTAGAATAAGAACTAAGACTGGGGTTAATTCATCAGAAAGATTGGGCCTCATAGAAAGTCTTAGCATCCAACTAGTCAGTCTCTTCTTTGAAAACACTGCATACTGTGAAATGTAGCATTTCATTGGAGGTGGTAACTCATCTTCAAAACTACCACTTCCAAAAAAATATCCACACTTAAAAATAACAGAATGGCCGGGCGTGGTGGCGCACGCTTGTAATCCCAGTACTTTGGGAGGCGGAGACCGGAGGATCTGGGTTTGCAGCCAGCCTCAGCTACTTAGTGAGGCCCTCTGCAACTTTGTGAGACCCGGTTTCAAAATAAAGAATAAAAAATAGGGCTGGAGGTGTAGCTCGGAGGTAGAATGCCCCTGGGTTCAACCCCTGGTGCCGCAAAAAAAAAAAAAACAAAAACAAAAACAAAAAAAAAAACCACACAGAATGGGGCAGGATTATTTGTTTCCTTGAATTATTATCAGACTCAGACAAGTTTATGTGGTTGGATCTTACAAACTAGTAGTCAAAACTGTGGGTAGGTTCTGGAGTTAAACTACCTGGGTTTAAAGTTTAGTTTCACCAGTAGAAAACTGTGTAATGTGGGTAAGATACTTAAAGTCTGTTTCAATTTCTTTGTTTATAATATAGGTTAGTACTCAACTTCATAAGATTGTGTTAAAATTAATAAGCCATACATGACCTTCAAAATATAGACTAAGTGCTTACATTGGTAATAAGGAGTATGAGGCTTATCAAAGATGGAAATGAGTGATACTTGCTGAAATAAATATGATGACTTTTTAAAATCTTGGACAATGATTTTTAAAATTGGACAATGATTTTTTTTCAGTACTGGGGATTGAACCCAGGGGCATTCTACCTCCGAGCTACCCCCCCCCCAGCCCATTTTTTATTCTTTATTTGAAACAGGGTCTCACTAAGTCATAAAGGGCCTCACTAAGTAGCTGAGGCTAGCTGCAAACCCAGATCCTCTGGTCTCAGCCTCCCAAGTACTGGGATTACAAGCATGTGCCACCACGCCTGGCTCTTTTTTTCTTATATATATTTTCTGTTGAAGAGAGACAAAGTAAGAGTGATAAATCGAGCAATCTCTGGAACTGTATATGTCCTTGGTATAATATTAAGGACCATTGTGAATATTCACATTCTGTGTATATATTCACAGTCTCTAAGGATGATCATAATGATAAATTGAAATATCACAGTGGTCTCAACCCCTTTCTTAACAGTGAAATTTCATGTGAGCCCTGAAGAGTATTAGCAATGCAACCATATAGTACTTAGATATTTTTAATTGCTTTTACCTTTATCCATAGGGGTTATCCTGAATATTCATAGTGTGCTCTTTAGTCATCATATGAAGTAGATGGATTGCATTTTATACTAAGCCGTGATTTCCATGGATTCTGACAGGCATAAAAGAGAAAGGGCTGATATGTGTAAAAGTTCTCCTGAGAGAAATAAGAAGGTGAAATCTCAGAGAGGTTAAGCTATAGAGAGGAAGCAGCCATCTCTTTGAATGTAAGATGGGATGATGGGTTTTTCAGCCTGAGGAGAACAGCTAGCATGTGCACGTTAGTTGTCATAATCAGGGTCAAGAGAAGTTTCAAAGCAGTTGCTTGGTGTTCTTTTACTATGAGTTTGGAGTTCTAGGCCTGAAAGAAAGTTCTTATAATCAAAGAGCAAGAGAGGACACTTACTATAAAATCTTTCTTGTGTATATTCTTACAAAACTTGAACACAAATTTTCTTATGTAGTTAGTTTTATTCTTCAGTGTTATACAAGATATATTAAAATATTTAATCACATAAAGTAATACAACACCTTTAAGTATATAGGAATGTAATTTAATGGATGATTATGAACATTACAGACCAGAATATTAAGAAAAAGTTTTATATAACTGGTGAAAAGTAAGTGTTATGATTTAATTATCTTTTTTATGCTTATACTCATATAAGCAATGTTTTTACTTATTTTAGATTTTAATATCTACTAGCAATAGTAAGGGAAGCTAATGATATACCTTTAGCTGCATCTATACTTACCTTTGCGATACATGTGTTTTCAGATGTGACAGCCATTAAAACCAGATACGAAGTGTACCATTGCCAGAAGAGACGGTTGTTGTCCCAGACCCCTCAATCTTATGGGTTTCTAGTGAGTCTCCTGCTGATTCCCAGTGTTCTCCCATTGTTACTAACCTCAAAATGAAGCTATGTGCTTGTTCCTTGGTTATTCTTTGTGGAAGAGGAGGTGAGTGCTAGGGTCTTTATTCTGCCATCTTGAATCTCAGTGTTTTTCTTTAAATGGAAAGTACATCTGGTTTTTCAGAACTGTTTTTAAATTTCTATTGAGGCAGTTAGACTGTTGGCTTTAGTAATTTCATCACACATCTCTGTTTTATATACTATCTTGTTCTTTAAGTTGTAGAAGACTAAGAAATCTTTATTCCTCATGTTCTTGTTAAATCCTTGAATGGGTTTGCAGACAACTCTTTCTTTGCTGTTCCTACTATTAGTATTGCAGATTCCTCCTCTGGAATACTACATAAAGTAAAAGCTGAATACAACCTAGGCAAGAAGTGGCACAAGACGAGTGGGATGGGTTGGATGAAATGCTACCTGAAGCAGGAAGTTGGACCAGGATGGAATTCCTGTGAAGTAGCAGGGTCTACTTTGGTGAGCAGGAAGGAAATATCACATTTTTCTGGATCACATTAGCCTGGATTACTATTATTAAATTAGAAAACAATGTTATTCTGGTCTGCACTTGCAAGGCCTCAGAATGAAAGGGCAGTGTTGTCTAGGGAAATTTTGCACTTTTTCTCTCTTGCTTTAAATGTGTAGGCAGAAAAAGTTCAATTTTAGCCAAATATTTTTATTCTTTAGTGTTTAATCATATTTGTCATTGCTTTCATTGTAGCATCAATTCTTTGAATGTATAGTGTGTGAAGTTTTCTTTGAGGTACCTGGGTTCTGTTCCTAAGTAATCAACATTTTGAGTCAAGTTCTTTTGTCTAAAACCCTTGTATTTGGGGGGAGTTGAGCCTATGACATGGACACACTACCAGGGTAACCAATATGGGAAACAAAAATTCTACTTCAGACAAGAAAGAAATACAACATCCAAACAGTATTTTAAGATGATAGCAATCACCTGCAGGACAGCTTAAAAAGAATTGATAAAACTGACCTTCTGGGTGTTCAACAACTGAAACTTGGAGAACAATCAGGAAATAAATGCCTAAGGAGAGAACAGATAATATTTTGGCCCTTGCCCTCCAAGGTCAAATGGAACCCAGGGAACGATGGGACTCCCAAGTGCTCTACAATTCTGGTAAGTCACCTGGCCTCCCAATCAGGGGGATTGTGAAGACCCCAGAGACTAAGAGCCACCAGTGTATATTCTGTGAAGAGGAGGGTCATTGAAGAGGGGAATGTACCAGTGCTTTAAGGGAAGTCATGTAGTTAGCAAGACGATGGCCCATCCTGGCCATGGCACAACTGGTAGAAGGAAAGCCTCTCAAAGCCCCTAAGAGTAACGCTAAGGAGCCCTGGCTAACCTTAACAGAAAATAGTTTTATAAAAATTTATCTTTGCCCAACATAGGGCTACCTACTTGGTCTTAAATATCCAGTAGAAAGTATAACCAAAACAAGTATGCTATTCTGAGGTATAAAGAAAGAGTCATACTCATGGAGTCATTTAAAAGACCCCTACATAATTACATTATTATTATTTTTTTTTGCGGTACCAGGGATTGAATGCAGGGGCATTCTACCTCTGTGCTACGCCCCCGGCCCTATTTTTTATGCTTTATTTTGAAACCGGGTCTCACAAAGTTGCGGAGGGCCTCACTAAAGAGAGAGAGAGAGAGAGAGAGAGAGAGAGAGAGAGACAGAGAGAGAGCGAGACAGAGAGAGAAAGCGAGAGCTGAGGCTGGCCGCGAACCCGGATCCTCCGGTCTCTGCCTCCCAAAGTACTGGGATTACAAGCGTGCGCCACCACGCCCGGCTATAATTACATTATAATTTATAATGGTACTTCTGGTTTTAGGCTCACAGAAGAGATATCATATATCATTAGTTCCCAAAACCTCTCTCCAGTACAGTCTTTATAAAATGCTATAAAAATAAACCTGTCCCTCTTGAGGTTTTGCAGGTCCAGGACCACCAGACACCATAAAAGGAAAAATTCTTATTCCTGTAAGCTACTGGATGATAGATGACTGCTGCTCAAAATTAGAAACTAAAACCTGTTTAAGCTAAGTTCCATTATGCACTATATACAAGGAACCTTGCTTCTTTCTACTCTTATGGAACTTTTGCCTTTTGGTTACGGGAATTCCTAAAATACTTAAAGAATTAATGTGTCTCCCATAAAGTGGAAAAAGAATATTACAGTCTTACACCTAAAGAAAAAACAAAACTAAATAAAAACACTTAGTTTACAGATGGTTCTGCCAAATATGTAAAAACAGAAGATAGTACTGGATAATCCTTATAATAAGCAAATTATTAGTATTAGTAGACAGAGTGATAGTAGTTGATATGCTAAATTATTGCTGTGTTTTAGGCTTTGTGCCATGAGGCATTTTAACAATGTTACACACACACACACACACACACACACACACACACACACACGCACATACTGACTCATGGTTTGTTACAAATGGATTGGCTACCTGGCTTCCAATTTGAAATGCTAATCAGTGGGTGGTCCAGGGTGAAGAGTTTGAAAAAATTTGCAGCAATATATCTGGGTTACTGTACAATGTACTAACATGTCAATTTTTCATATAGATGCCCACTGCAATTACCTTACCATTGAAAAGCAGATGAATGGCTTTGTTGACCAGAAAACCAAAATAACCAGGCATGTAAATGTCAACTCAGCAACTCTGATGACAGGCTTGGCACAACGGGCACAACAAAAAACTTCAGGCACATAGGAGAAAAAACACCTACTGATCCTCATGTTCTTGGGGCTGTGTCCTTAGCTTCTGACTTGACTGTAAAGAATGCAACTCAATAACTGAGGCCAGTTTCTCTCTGTCTCCTTTAGGTCAGTTAGGATGAGACTCTTGATCCTTGGCCAAGCAGGGACAACAACCCCATGCCAGCCAGAAGCAACTACAGAAGACAAACTATAGAAATAGAGACAAGATATCATGAGACGAATGCTTGGGTAGAATGGATCAAATATTCTGTCTTCACCTTAAATAAGAGTGACTGTTATGTTTGCACGGCAGGAAGGCCTGAGATCCAGGTGGTTCCCTTCCCCTTGGATGAGATATGGACTCTGCTGGAATGTCATGGGTATTGGCTTTTTTCTAAGATGAAACTTCCTGGGGAAATGAGAGTTGTACTTGACTCTCATGCTTCTTCCCTAATGTTCAGGCATCTCCTGAGGATCCTACATGAGTCCAAGCCCCTAGGAAAGTAAACTATACTCCCTGCCTCTCCAGGTTGTGGGGGGCAGTATACAAATTTTCTGGGTAATTGGTCCAGGTGCACCCATACATTGATCATGTCTGAACAGGACAATTTCTCCACTCTTAACGTTCCATGAGCTGATGTCTGGTGGTATTGCAAGGGAAATGAAATCCTGACCATCTTGCCTAAAGACTGGAGGGGCACTTGTGCTCTTGCCCAGTTGGCTATCTCTTTTACCCTGGCATTGCAAAATTTCAGTACCACCTCTAATCTTACAGGTCAGACTAAACAAAGTGTTCCAAAGGGATCATTTAAGGCACCACACACACACACACACACACACACACACACGTGTGTGCCATTGGAGGTACCTAGAGGAGTACCAGATGAATTTAAGACCAGAAACCAGATTGCTGCAGGATTTGAATCTGTGTTATTTTGGTGGTCAGCAGTTAACAAAAATGTAGGGTGGAATTATATATATATTATAATCAACAGAGAGTTGTAAATTATACAAGGGACATGATAAAAGGCATAGCTGAAGAACTAGATGCCACCAGTAGGATGACCTGGGAAAATCATTTAGCTCTAGATATGAATTAGCTGAAAATGCTGGAGTTGATGATTCTTTTTTCCAATCTAATGGAACAGTGGTTTGGAAAATGGAAGGGAATAATGACATCAGTCCTAACATCCCTCATGATAATATTCAGAGTAATGACCCTAGTAGGATGCTGTATCATCCCCCATGTTAGGGGCCTACTCCAGGGGCTAACAGGGACAGCTCTCAAAATAATCTCTTCTTCTTAGTCACCTTCAAGAGCCAAAGTTGCCATATTAATTTGAAGAAAAGAATAGTAATGTATAACAAAAAGGGAGGCATTGTGAAAATATAATTCTTTTCTATCATAAAAAGGGAGGAATTGTGAAAATATAATTAAGTCTTTTCTATCATAAAGTAACTCCATTTTATAAAACCACCATTTTGTAAACTTGTATAAGTTCCTGTTTCTTTGTTAGTTCCATTTCCTGAAAACTGCAAATGCCAGCCCCTCCCCCGGTATTTTGTTCCAGACGAATTAGCCAATCATGTAAGACTGAAACCATGTTCCCACTAATAGGAGTATGGTGCAGAAGTCTGCATTAGGGATAAAAACTGGATGGACTTCCCGTTCATTGTGCTTGCTTACCAGAGATTTGTTGGTGATGCACCCTTTTTGCAAAAAGTAAAATCTCCTCACTGGAAAACAAAACAAAATGAAAAACCCTTGTATTTCTCATTACAAATCTAGAGTCCCCCCTGGACCCCCAGTGGACTTTTCTATTTGGTTTCTCCATCCCTTGTTAAGATTCTCAGTGGCTTCTTGAGAGCTCAGGATTTGTTGCTACCATGATTGTGTATTTTGAGATCAATTCATTCAATAATTCACCTTACAAATGGTCTCCACTCACTGAAACTGTGTATCCAAGAACACATAGTGCTCTGTTAAATACGTGACCATGTGTTTTGGAGTCACTGCAGTTTTGAAGAGCAAAGCTGAAGCTTTAGGTGTTTTAGTGTTTTTCTTTGTCTGGTGTATCTACACGTGCTCAGGGGTTGAATTGATTGAAATTCATTTGTCCTTTCAGAACACCGAGGATGGCCCCACAATGATCCATTCTCAGGCTATTTGTAGCTTTGAGGAAGAAGGAACTCAACAATTGATGTATCTGCTACAGAGAAGTCTTTCTTTAGTTTTATTTTATTTTTAATTAAAAAAATTGTATATATTTATAGGGTATAATGAAATCTCTTGACATATGTATATACTGTAGAACGATCAAATCATTTCTTTGTAATGAAAATAATAACTTAGTACATAGAGCAATATTCTGATGACTTTTTATTCATGCACTAGGATCCTTTTGATAGCCTTTCCGATACATTTTAGAATGAACTGTGGTTGTTTTATTATAAGCTGAAAAAACATTTCATTGATAATAAAATGTATAGTTAATTAAAAAATGTCTTCACATTGTTTTCCTGAAACCTCAGCCCAGGCAGTTTCAAGATCTTTAGGAGGACTTTGCACTGTTTATCACTGCCTGTGTGACTTGTGAGAATCACAGGAATTACTTTTTAATTATACAGTGCCTTTGTGAATGTGACATTATATCTAGACAGTAATTATGTTAATTACACCTAATTGTGATATCTGCCTATCAGTAGCCAACTATTCTAACATTTAAAACCTGTAGCAATTGCTTTTCATGTTTGCAAGTCAGGGTAACAATAACCTTGAAAAAATATGAAAGTATTTCCTATGAATTCAGTTAAAACAAAAATACTCTTTTCCTCAAAATAATGCTCTTTAAAAGTTTTATTACTTTTAAATTATATGTTTATTAAGAAAAAACATGGTTAACACAGAAAAAGAAAAGGCAAATTATAAAATGTATTAACTAAAGACATCTACTTAACACTTAGGTATATTTTCTTGCCATTCATATGGAACACCCAGCATCTGCGCTGAGGGAATTTCCATGTTATGAGGCAGGGCCTGCTTTCTAGTTTACAAGCAGAAAATCTGATGCTCATTTTTACTGGTCTTGAAGCTGGGGGCAAGCACATTAGCTTAGGTTCTACTAGTCTGGTACAGCTGCCCCAGGTCTTGGGTTGAAAGCTCATGAAGCAAAGGAGCAGAAGTTCAGGAGACTCAATTCCCACAGGGTCAACGCAGCAGTAGCACAACATCCAATTTCCAGAGGCAGAAGCAGCAGTACCAGGTGTTCAATTGCGTGATAAAAGTTTAACAAACAATAGTGATTGTGCCCGCAATTCTGGTGGCAGTATAGCTACCTTGATGGTTCTGGGGCGTGATTTATATATTGCTAGGGACTGCATGGACCCAGGCCTGTTCTTGTAGCTCTTGGAGAGAGTGAGTTACCTAATATGTTTTATAAAATTCCTTTTGGCTAAGATTACTAGAGTTCATTTCTATTGTTAATAAATAAAAATAATCAGTGGGTTATTTTTTGATGATATGGTTGGAATCATATTTCAATATGTGTTTGTGTCTGTAGTAAATTCTACCTATTGACTAGGATTTTCTAAAGGAAAATTTTATGGTTGTGTTCATAATAAGGGAAAGCATTAATTTAAAAAGCCAGTTGTATTTGTAAAGAGAAGAACTGCTCTTTCCACTTTCTGTAAGTTCTTTGTTAAGATCAGTTCAACCAACTCTTTTGCTTGCTGATTTGATGAATGTTTTATAGGGTCTTTAAAATCATATAGGTTGTTGATACCTCATCAGACTTTTGCTCCATAAAATACTTATTTTCAAAAGGTTTATCGATATATCTACACATCTTTAAAGTATTCAATCCAGTAGTTTTAAGTGTATTTACAGACTTGTGTAGCCAAGATAATAATCACATTTTAGAATATTCTCATCAAACCAAAAGATATTTTGTATAATTAACAGTCACTACTCTTTCCACTCCTTCCTCCTCCATCCATCATTGGTAACCTGGAAACCATGAATCTCCTTTATTTCTCTCTGATTTATCTCTTCTGTTCATTTCATATAACTGGAATCATACAGTACCTGCTCTTTAGTGGCTGATTTATTTCTTTTATCATAATGGTTTTGAGGTTCATCCATACTGTAGCACATTATTACCAGAATACTATGTTTTATTTATTTATTCATCAGTTAATAGGCATTTGAGTTTGTTTAAACTTTTTTGGCTATTGCGAATAATTCTGCAATGAATCTGTGTAGAAGTTTTGTGTGGATATATATTTTCATTTTTCGGGCAGATATCAACAAGTAGAACATCTGAGGTCCTGTGGTAACTCTGTGTTTACAGTATTGAGGAATTGCCAAACTGTTTGCCACAATGGCTATACTGTTTTACACTAAATTTAATTTCAATGTATCTACATCCAGTTCACTCAATTTTCCCACATTCTTGACAAATTATGTTATTGTCTTTTTTATTTTTGTTATACGAACTGGTATTACTTTATAGTTTTCACCTGTATTTCCTCTATCATTCATATGATTATGGCCCTTTTGGAGAAAATTTGAGGAAAATGAGTTTGTTATGCTACTATCTTGGTGGACAACATTGTTCTAGTCAGAATCGATAGCCCGTGTAAATGTCCTGGGGTTGTGGCATGCTTGGTGCAGTTACAGAATAGTAGAGAGGCCAATGTAGATGGATCCATGGATCCTAGTGAAACCACAGGAGAGAGGAGCAGAATAAAAAACAAGGGTAAATAGGGTCATGTGACAAAGATCCTTGTAGGCCATTGTAAATATTTTGACTTTTATTATTAGTGAAAAGGGAAGGCATTAGAGGATTTGTAGTAGAGAAATGAGATGATGTCTTAAAAGAATCCCTCTAAAAGCTTGGCATGTTGGTGCACACCTCTAATTCCAATACTTGGGAGGCTGAGACAGGAAGATCACAGGCTTAAGACCAGCCTCAGCAACTTAGTGAGACCCTGCTTTCAAATAAAAAATAAAATACGGGCCGGGCGTGGTGGTGCACGCTTGTAATCCCAGTACTTTGGGAGGCAGAGACCGGAGGATCTGGGTTCGCAGCCAGCCTCAGCTCTCTCTCTCTCTCTCTCTCTCTCTCTCTCTCCTTGGTGAGGCCCTCCACAACTTCATGAGACCTGGTTTCAAAAAAAGTATAAAAAATAGGGCCAGGGGTGTAGCGCGGAGGTAGAACGCCCCTGCGTTCAATCCCCGGTACCACAAAAAAAAAAAAAAATACGGCTGGTGTTGTAGCTCAGAGGTAGAATCCTCTGGGTTCAACCTCCAGTACCAAATAAAAAGAATTCCTAGAATAATAGTTGAAGATCAACTTCAGTGAGGGCATGGAGTGAAAGCTATTATACTAAGCCAGACAGGAGATGGTTGTAATTTAGACCATGTTTGTGACAACTGATGTAGTGTAAAGCAGAAGAACATTGTCGATATTTATATTTTAAGAGCTTGGAGGGTTTCCTGGTACTTTGGGTGTGTGTGATGGGCTAGTCAAGATGTCTTGGTAGGAGGCGCTTGGCTTGTATCCAAGTTGGGCTGAGATTAGATCAGGGAAGATGTCCTTGCCACTGCTAGAAGAAGACAGGCAGTGTGGGTTATTGCTGCCACCTGGCATGCAAATGTTCCTGGGCAGTACTCAGAGCAACAGGCAGGAGACATCAAGACAGCAGCCAGTGGAGCTTCTGAGTAAAATTCAAAAGAGAACTTCCTGCTTTCCATCCCTCATCTATTATCCTCCAAAATCTAACATTCTTATTTCTGAACCTAAATATCACTGTACTCAACTGCCTCTTTCTGAAGAAGTGAATTTAGTCTTACATGTTCAAATGCACTCCTTCTGCTGATTATCCATGATAACCTTTCACCTGTACGCCTCTCCCATAGTCAGGAACCAGGGCCAGAGAGCATATTCCCAGAACTTGCATGTATAGCCCATGAGATTCCATGGGAATTCTCAGAACAGTTCAGTGCTAAGTGACAGGAAGCTGGAAGGCTACTACAGCCCCTCAGAGAGGTTTGGATGGGGGCAGAATGAATCAGGCAGAAAGGGCTTCTCTGATGTTTTCCCCCATGCACACAATAATGATGATGTTTTAGACATTGTTCTTTGGCCCTGTCTGATTCCTGCATTAGCTCATTTTTAATCCCGAGGACATTACTTTTCTTTCTTCCTTTTTAACGAGTAAGTTAAGAGAGTTTCAGAGAAGTGATTCACTTATTCTGAGTCCCCCAGATATCTGTTAGTGGACTTGGACTTAAATTTGAGTCTGTCAGTTGAGATAGTCTGGATGCCATAGTTCTAAAATGCTATGTTCTATCCTCAGTTGCGTTCATTTTTGGCTCTATTTCTATTTACCTGCTTTGCTCTCTATACAGAGCATATTTCTACACTTTAATGACTTTGCTTCCTTAAATGCTTTTTCCACATCCAGGCAACTTAGGGAAACTGGGCATTTTAATGAGGAAAAATAAGGAAGGAAGAACAATGTAGTTTTGAGAGATAGTTGGGTGAATATATTTAGAAAAGATAGGACCCTTCATAAAATGTCTTGATAGCCAACAGAAAAATATTTTTATATTATTTTAATATATTTAAAGAAAAAAACAGAAATTAAATCTGCTGTATACTACCACATATGCAAAGGGCCTGAATGTATTAAACATACTCAGTATAACCACAACTTGAAAATACTTTATTCACTAGTTACAAATTTTATATACATGGATTTCTTATATACACATATTTTTCACTAACATATATTAAACCACACAATTAATGACCTGGCACAGCCCTATTGACATTATTCTCCATTACTGCTTGGCCTGTAGTAAAATTAGTACAATGTTATTATTCTGCATGGCCAGTGTCGGGCTTGATTTCCATAATTTTTGGCATACTATCAAAGCAAATGGAACTCAAATTGTTACTGTTAGATGTTGAGTTGTTGCAATTCTCCTGACTTTGAATTTGATGGAATAATTTACCTGACACTAATCAGAGATTTTCTGAGGAAATTCTGTATTAACAAAAATCAAATCCAATTTTTGAGCTGGGCAGCACTGATTTTTTAACATTTATGTTGTGTTTCTTAGGTTTGATTCTAAGCTCCTTGGTATTTTGTGTGTGTTATAAGGGTGGAGGTACTTTGAAGTTGGTCAAATCCTTGTTTATAAGAGATTTGGGGGAACTAGAAAAGAATATGAATTTGGCTACTCGGTCAGAAATGTCACTATTATGAAGTTGGGAGGTGGAATGAAAAAACAGCATACTGAATAGCTAAAAAAACCAACAAAAAATGTGTTAGATCGGATTCTACAATAACCATGTTTGCTTTAAATTTTTCCTATGCAGGTAATTTCAAACCTTGTCCAGATGCAAAATAACAAAACCATAATGTTTATTTTTACTTTTTTCTTCTGAAAAGAGAATACTTAAAATGATGAAGAATTTTGTTTTTTTAAGATTTCTCTCAAAATATTTTAGATATTTCTGATACTGATCTAAATCTATAAAGCCTTAAATATTTTAACCATCCTCTGAGTCAGTGTTTGCCTGCAAACAAAAAGATTCACTCTGAACTTTACTATCAGAGGGTATGGTGAGTGTTGGAGGCAGATTCTTCTAAATCCTGACAGATATGAAAACACTGACATGGATTTATTTGAAGTGAGTCCTGTGGAAGCTGATTTTCATGTGCAATATTCTATAATCCTCAGTATCAAAATCCAGACAAAAGGGCTAAACTCTTCTTTCATTTATTTTATTATTATTGTTTAAATTTTGAATTTAAAAAATCTGCCTTATATTTTCTTCTTTTTTTTTTGGTACTTGGGATTGGACCTAGCTCCATCTCCCTCCAAGTTTTACCTCCAAGCTACATCCCCAACCCTTTTTATATTTCATTTTGAAATGGGGTCTTTAAAAATTGCTGAGGCTGGTCTTGAACCTGCAATCCTCCTGTCTCAGCCTACCAAATACTGGGATTACAAGTGGGCACCACTATACCCAGCAAAACCTGCCTTGTAAGTCTTAATTTCAGAGCCACAAATATTGAAAATATTGAGTGAATGGTGTCAGCTTTTCCCACAAAAGTATTAAAAAGATATTCTCTGAACCACAAGTATTACTGTCACACTAGAAGTGATGATGCTCAGTAAGCAAAACAAAAACAAATCTATTCAGGAAACAAATATCCAAATGAACAAACAAAACAACTGATTAGGGCAATATTTTTTCCTCAGAAATATTTTAGCAAATTCCATTCAATTTCTGTAACGTGTATGAAGGCCAGAAATTATGATTTTTCAGTGTACTTTGGTGGTGGCAGACTACATTAAATTTGAAGGCCAGACTTTGAATTTTTATTCTACAGCTGAATATGGTCCCATCTGTCCTGTACATGAATTACATTAGTCCAATATTATTCAAATTTAAGAAGAAAGTTATGACTACTTTTACATAATAGGCTTTTTCTTTACACTTTTGCATTTGATAAGTATTTACATTTTTTAGGAATGAACATTTAAAAACATTATATCCAAACAAATACTAAATAATAATAAATTTGATTATTTAAAACATGCACACAAGCTTCATAGACTTTATCGAGTTGTTTATGGCAACCCTGCAATGACCATTTACTATTTTGGAATTAATTTTGAATTTAATTCTTAAAGTTGTTACATTCATTATGTGATTATATATATCTTCGCACTCATATGTATGCATCTATATGGTTTTATTAATGTCATTAAAAGAAATTCAACTCCAATGCATATGATTAGGTTGTTTAGACTTTTAACACTTTGTAACAATTGGATATTTCTGGATTTAGTTCCAAAATAGGAAGGAGGATTGGGAGATTAATAGACCAGGATTTGCTATTGGATAATTTCTTTTATCCTCTTCTTCAAAAAGATATTTGGTCTAATATTGATGGGGGTGTAACAATCAAGTAAAGTATTAGAGGTAATTTTAGACAGTTCTGAAAACCTGGTTGAATATTTTAAAGAAGTTTATACTACACATCCACATTCTCAAATTTGTGATTTCTTGAGCAGAACTGATAGTATTTAAGGAAAGATGATTTATAATGACTGAGGTCTGAAAGATAAATTCCATTCTTACTAATGTATTCCTTGCTTTCTTATAGGTCTCAGAAATGTGCCTACATATCTATCTATCTATCTATCTATCTATCTATCTATCTATCTATCTATCATCTATCTATCTATCTGTCATCTATCTATCTGTCATCTATCTATCTATCTATCTATCTATCTATCTATCATATATCTATCTATCATATACTTAATTTTCTTATAGTAAAATGGGTGCTTTTTTTTTTAGAAATGAGACTCATTGCCTCATTTCTTTCTAGAAGGACGTGGAATTAACTAAGCAGAGAAAAAGAAGCTGTCTGTGGGTGGAAAGGTATGTGCTATTCTCTTGCACACCTGATATTAACTCACTGTCCTTTGTAAGAGTTGATTCACCTTTCTACATCTTCTCTGACTTAGTGATATGTATATTAGTATTTTTAACTACATTTCCTTTTGCAACTCTTACAATTTTTTCTTAAGTATTTGTACTTGAAACATACACTGATACTTTTCCCTACTTCTTATTCCTTTTTAAAAGAAAGGAGTGGAGGAGGACCTGATACAGATGATAAAGTTGAGTCTAAGGCATTTTCCTTGAGCTGCATGGGAGAAACACCTGCCTTTGGGGCTGGGAGATGCTCCTGTCTGCCTTTATGACAATCAGTATCTGTAGTTCTTGCCTACAAACTGGTATCCAGTTACAGAGGCAAATAGGATTCTTATCTTCTTCATTAGAAGGCATCTTTAGTGTCTTACAATCAACATAGTTTTTAAAAAAAATCTGTGGAAAAACAAAATGTAGAGCATAATAGGAATTTTCTTTGTCCTTTTAAGGTCCTAACTTTAACTACATCTTAGCTTGGCATTTAAAATACATAGTGGTCAAAATTAGATGATCTTTTTTTTTCTTTTGAAGTCACTTTCTCAGGAAAAAAATAATCAAGAGAATGGCATGCGCATCTGCCTAATGATTTGAATAGATTTCCTTTTTGGTTAAATGTCTTGGAGGAAGTTTTTAAAAGTTTTCATGCTACAAAATAAGTTTTCTTGAGCAAAGACATTCATTACTTCCTACTTTTCCAAGGTTAATTTTCCATCACTCTTGTGGGAAAATGAGTCATTTAACTTTTCCATTTTATAGCTGTATATTAAAAAGTTCTATTTTATGTGAATTTTCTTTCTTTTCACTCAAAATATATTTTAAGGCTTCTATAATCTTTTGGAAAAACTATATGTCATTTTAGTGTCACACATGCATATTCAATTTTTAATTGAGAGAAACTGGATACTCAGTATACTCAGCAAGTATTATATTTTTTGTTGTATAGAATAATTTAGAATTTTCAAAGAATCAATTTGAGGTCTATTTCATTTTGGGTGGTGATATCTTAGTGTATCTTTGTTATATTTATATGCTACCCTTCTTGATTTAGGCATAGATGCCTAAAAATTGTCCTCTTGCTTCCAGAGTTTATGTAGGACGACTGATAAATGGGAGAATGGGGACCTATGCTGGCACCATGCTAGCCTCTCACTAATCTTTCACCTCAGGAAATGTATTTAAGAGTATTCATCCATTGAGGTATAGGGTGAGCTGATGAAACTTGAAGTGGTAGAGGCAGATTTAGAATTCCTGTGGGAGCAGCCATTGAAGCTCGGGTCTCTTGGTGTCGCTCTCTTCTTCCGACTGGATTTGGCGTTGTCTGCATCACTGGGGTCAAACACCACAGTCATGGACTCCATCCTGGTCACAGTGTACAGGCTGCTTTGCCGAGTCGGGTGAAACCTGGTGGTCTTGAGCTCCAGCTCGTCATAGCTAGAAACGTGGATGAAGGGGCACCAGCGAAATGCCCTCTTGAAGCCAGCTCGAAACCTGAGAAGCAGACCACAGAAAGAAAAGGTCATGCTTTTAAGCATTTCCTTCTACTGCTGCAGAAAACCTCAGTCACGTCATTTAAGCTAATTCTGTTTTTGAATTTGATTTTCTACCTAAACTTAGAATCTATGCCATAGTACTGGTATTAGTTTTTTAAGTTCTTGTTTGAATAGACTCTTAATTTCCCAGTGTTCAGGAGCAAGTCACCGAATAGCAAGAGCACAGCATCAGGTTATCAATATGCCAACACAATTCTGCAGTAATTTTGCACATTTACATATGAGCAATTGAATTAGGCTGGCTGGCTTAGGCACTTAAAAATGGCATACTGTATTTAAAAATATCTTCTCCAGAAACAATTACACATCTATAAATTAAAGTCTCATTTAATGGTAGATTTAGTTGTTAATCTTAATCATCTTTAATCATATATGAAGGTGTGAGATCCTTGTCTTTGTAAATCATTAAGTGGAGTTTAAAAGCAATATAACTATATTGCTTGTGGGATGGCTTAAATTGAGATATGGCTTATGTCATTAGTGAAAAAGAGTAAAAGTTAATTAAGCATTAAACAAATGTAAGGCACAGAGTGGTACAGCCCCAACTGGGAAAAGAGCATAATATTTAGCTTATGTAGTTACTTACATAAAGACCCATTTATATTGGTGTCTAAGACACATTGGCTTGTTAAGGGAATTACCAACCCTGTGAAATGTAACCTTATCCCTCTATGTGTTAAACGTACAAACAAGGTATATTTTATCTGGAAACCAGTGTACCTTTTTTTGTCTTAAATATGAGTATAAATGTCCATGATTAAAAAAAAAAAAACTTTACCAACGTCCTTCCCTTGACCACCTCATTTTCCGCCCAAGCCATCCCTGTAGAAACTGCACCCTCTGGTAATCACCCCACCTCCTTGTGCAGGAAGGAGGACTGTGGTTCTCTTTGTTCGTACTGGAATTTTTACCACCTGCACAGCAGCATCTATTTGGAAGTCTATTAACAAGATATCCTTTCTAATAGAGTCAGTCACAAATGTCATCATCTTGTGTCTCCATCTCAGAAATTTTTTATGAATTTCCAGGAAGTACTTTTATTTCTTTGGGAATTCGAGCACATTTTCAATTCACCACCTACAATAATGTATTTCATTTTTTTGGCAGATAAAATTTTGAAGAGTTTGGAGGGAGAAGTTGGTCCACATAAAAAATGCCCAGTTAGAACCTCTGAGAACACTGTTTTGAGTGTGTAATTTTTAAGGTAGGACATTTTGTAATGTAGGGGGAACTCTTAAACACCAAGCTCTGGCCAGGTGTGGTGGCTCATGCCTGTAATCCCAGTACTTGGGAGGCTGAGACAGGAGGATCACAGGTTTGTGGACAGTCTCAGCAACTTAGCAAGGCCCTCTGCAAGTTGGTGAGACCCTGTTTAAAAAAATAGGGCTGGGCATGTAGCTCAGATGTAGAATGTTCCTGGATTCAATCCACAGTACCAAAACAAAAAACAAAAACAAAAGCTTAAGCTCTGTGCTCCTCACAGTAGATTTATACATTCTCCCTTCTTCCTGTATTCTAAGTTAGCACCAAGAAATGGGGACAACTTGTGCTTCTAATGAAGACAGAACTGACAAGAAACTTGCACTGGGTAGTTTCGTTCTTACCTCTTATTCAGACAGCAGTAGATGATGGGGTTGTACATGGTTGAGCTCATTGCCAGCCAGAAGCTGGCCAGGTAGACCTGTTGGATGTACTTCCACCTGTTTAACTGTTGGTAGATTGCAGTGAGGATGAAGTACGTGTGATAGGGCAGCCAGCAGACAGCAAATGTAACCACAACAACAATCATCATTTTTACAACCTGGGAAGAAACGAAGAAAGAAATAATTTTTTTTGCAAATTAAAAAGTCATTAGATAATATAATAGTTTCAATATCTTACTTCAGATCATCTTTGTTCCCACAAATAGTTAAACTCAGAAGATACACAGCATAGCCAAGGAGTAGTCAATGTATTAAAAATGGTGAAGATTACTATATAGATGGGCAGTTATCTAAGGTAAACTTCAAGAGACTATGTTGTGCCACCTTTCCATCTCCACTTGCCCAAGTGAATGAGTGGCACTATCTCAAACATAAGCAAATATGTTTTAATTAGTCTGAAAAAAGTGTTTACAAAAGCCCATAGAACCTGGGCGGAGAGAAGTGGGAGCATTCCTTAGTGTATAAAAGGGAATTAAAATAATATTCTCTATCTCATTTAATATTTCTCATTGTTAATCAGTCTCCCAAATTTGTTCATACCTCTTTGAGAATTTGAAAAGCACAAAACTTTAGAATAAGATGCTAAACAAAATAATTTTGAGGCTTACCAGAAGTCATATTAACACAAATCAAAGAAAATTCTGATGTATGGCCTATGAAGCATCTTAGAACCAGGAAAATACCCGATGTAGGAACTGGACTTGCCATTTGACTGCAGATTGTGAATTCAGACGGAAGTTGGCAAGGTTAAGAATCATGAGAGACATTACTCTTGAAATAGACAAGGCATGAGATGGATCAATGTGGAAGGCAAAGCTTCCCTTAGGGCCTGAACACTGTACCATCCAGGTGACTAGTATGAAAATGATGGAAAATTGGTCATCGGAGCAGAAAATCCAGGTCAGTAGCTCACAGAATGTCATCATTACCCCCACCAGGTAAGTCATGTGATTTCTGTGTCCTTCAAATGGTACTTTTTTTTCTGAAGAATTACATTCAGATTTCTGCACTTTGTCTCATACTTCTTATTTATATATTTATGAAATCCAACTAAGAGCCGGGCGTGGTGGCGCACGCTTGTAATCCCAGTACTTTGGGAGGTGGAGACCGGAGGATCCGGGTTCGCGGCCAGCCTCAGCGCGCATGCGCGTGCGATCAATCTCTCTCTCTCTCCTCTCTCCTCTCTCTCTCTCTCTCTCCCTAGCGAGGCCCTCCGCAACTTCGTGAGACCCGGTTTCAAAAATAAAGCATAG
>PVJS01019244.1:0-33916 GCA_004027185.1 Glis glis | reverse complement strand
AAAAAAAAAAAAAAAAAAAAGAGGGGGCTGCTATAAAGCGAGGCCCCTCCATGTGCTTGCGGTCACTTCCCTTTCCATTTTTCTACCATACTGTGACCCTCACAGAGCTGATCAGATGCTGGCACCATGTTCTTGAGTCTCCAAAACTATGAGATAAATAAACCTCTTTTCTTTATAAGTACACAGCTCTAGGTTTTATTGTTATAGCATCAGAAAACAGACTAATACAGACAATGTAGTCAGAAATCGGAAACTTGAGAGTAGAGAGGTCCATAATAGAATAGACAATTAATGATGGAAGGGCAGCATCTGTTGCCCTGGTTATTGGCAAACAGAATCTATGACTAGGATTGAGATACAACACTTCACTGGGATGCACAAACCCAGGACGGTGACATGAGACGTAAGGAAGATGTGGAGTGATGCAGTACAGTGCTCGAGGGCACTGACGACTCCAGTGCATAATAAGATGACATGGCAGGCTGCGAGGGACTGCATGCTGGATCAGTCCATGGGAGAGAGAAAGAAGGGGGTCTATCTGCTTATCTCTTTCTGCTCTTTCCCACTGGTCAGTATTCAATGCATCCAGGTCACAACATCTGGCCCCTCCGTGGCCACCCAGAGAACCATCCTCCTCCCCAGGATGCACTAGAATGTGCAGTCTGACAGAGGAAGATGGCCCAGGGCACTAGTACATAGACCAAGAGCGAGCAGGCAGGAGGTAGTGGAGGGCCTCTGGGGAGATGTGCAAAGCTTGTGTCCTGACTCGGGGAGACTGGAGTCCAGAGACAGAAGGGGAGAAGCATCTATTGCTATAGTGGAGGCTGCTGGTGTTTACTTATATCTGATTCTCCTTTCTTCTATACAGCTAAACCACATTCCCATATCCTCCCCTTCTCTAGTAGCATCTAAGTGGGAGCCTGTGGCTGATTCTGTGTGGAATACAGCAGGAGCAATGGATAGACCACATCTGGGCCAGGCCAGAAAGCCTCCACCAGGCTCCTCAACCGCTTTCTCTCTCCCACAGCTGTGGGACTACAAGCCAAGTCCTCAAGACTACAGAAGATGGCCCAAAGACTCAGAGGGTGGAGGAAGCCTGGGTCCTCAAGTCACCCCAGGAAGACAGTCATTCTGGAAAGCCGCCCCATCAGAAACAACCACACTGGACTTTGAGCCAGAAATAAACTTAGATTGTCTTAAGGCACTGAGATTAGGAGTCACTTACAGAAAAATACATCACTGTGCCCTAACAGATACCTGAGCCCAGTATGTCCCATGGGTGCTGTGATAAATGACCCCATGTTAACTTCACAACAACCCTAAGAGAGGGAATTATTATCCCCATTTTACAAGTGAATAAACTGAGATTGAGTTTATTCACTTGACACTGGGTTGACACTGGGTCAAGATCACACAGCAAGTAAAAGGGGAGGTTGGATATGATCTAGTCCTGCCTCCTTCTTTCCCTAGTCGTTCTGCCTCATTCTCTGGAGTGGGGATTATTGTGGGAAGAGGATGTGGAGAAAGGTGTATGTGTACCCACCTGGCTAAGTCTGGGCTGGCACATCTATGCAGGAGGAGTCGACACTGGTTCTATCATTTTATCACTGCTCCGGGAAAATCTAGAGTTAGCTGCCAGAGAGAGACACTCTGGAAAGACCAGTAGGAATGACTCTGTCACCAGAGTTTCCTCCACGTGCTTCAGAGACAGGGATGGAGGGGCTACGAGGGGCCTCCTAATTAGCAACAAAAGGAGCTAAATAAAGAAAAAAAAAACACCATTTAACCACAGTCAATGAAATTAGATAAAAATTATCTGCTAATATTTATGAAAAGATCTAATGCTGCCCCCCACCATAAAGGCTCTATATGGCTTGCAAGATACAGTAAAATTAATTTTATATTGGGCTGCCAGGTGCTGTTACAACAGCATGTTTATAAAAGGCAGTCCCAGAGCTTCTAACATGGAGTTGTAAAGTCCACGCTTCAGCTAGGTACATGGAGAAGAGAAACTCAGATCCCTGAATTCTCCCCAGGGCAAAGTCCTAGCAAGCTTTATGGCTGCACACCCCGTTGGTGTTTTTCCTTAAACAGCCCCTCCTGAGGACACCAGCCAGAGGTGGGAATGTGAACGGGGAGATGTATCTCTGGGTTTTCACTCCAGGGCTAGTTGAAAGAGAATTACCTAAAACCTAAGTGAGCATCGTTCCCAGAATTTCTATATGCATCTGATCTGTCATATCCATGGGTTTTGTATCCCGGGATTCAACCAACTGCAGATTGAATGCCTTTTTTTTTTTTGTAAAATGTCCCCAAAAGTAAAATTCAGATTTACTGGGCACTCCAGTGAATCCACAGGAATGAAGCACTGTGCAGGTGACCCCGCGGCAGCCACCGGCCGCCTACAGCTTCCCAGCCCCTGCCCTGCAGTACTTATTTGAGCATTGTTTGACTTGAATCTCATTCATGCACTATCTAGTTAGGCCTGTGATGGTTTCATCTGGACTGAACATGAACAAACATTGTTTATTCTTGTCATTATCCCATGATCAATACAGTATAACAACTATTTACATAACATTTGCATTGTATAGTTATTATAAGTAATCTAGAGATTATTTGAAGTGTAAGGGAGGATGCAAATACTACATTATTTTATACATGGAACTTGAGCATCCACAGATTTTATTTGAGAGAGTCCTGAAATCAATTCCTCAAAGATGCCCAGGGACAACTGTATATAGAAATAGACTGGATTACAGGAGCCAGGCAGGGAAGACACGGGTTTAATTAGAAGAAATCGGGACTCTGCTTAAAGAGTTGACTCCCTGTCTACCAAAGGTACTGTGGAGCTGTTGCTAGGAAGCCACATCACAGCCAGGACTACATTTCCCGGTCTGCCTTGCATCTAGATGTGGCCATGGAATGTCACCAATGAAATATGAGCAGAAGTTGTAAGCGACTCTTTTAGACCAGGAGCTTGAGAAACAGGTGACTGTATCTCCTGCCTTCTGCTGGCTTCATGCAGAAAGGCACAGTCACCTGAAAGTCCCATGTTAAGGATCACAGGGCCACATGGAGAATGAGCATGAGGCCTTGAGTCACCACTTGCAGGTGAGCTAACTGACAGATCGATTTTGGACTTTGAGTGCAAAGGAAACTTCTATCATGTTGAAGCCATTGTAGTTTGGAAACTTTCTACACCTCTAGTATTATACCAATGCAGTGACATTAAGCCCTAGGACTAGGGAATATTACATTCTTTTTACATTCATTAATATATTATAAACACATTGTTCTCCCCTACTATGCCCACTGGAAATATTACTGATTATGACATTTCTAGCCTCAGAATCCTTCTTAACATGGCAACCATTACCAAATTATTGAAATTGGCCCTCAGAATAACATGTATTTGCTATGCCCACATGACTTATAGGCTTCTTGAGACAAAAGTTTAAACATCTCTCACACAGCCACAGCTCAAAACGGTTGATGAGTGAATAAATGCATGAATGGAAGGATAGGTGTTCCACAAAGATCATATTTTGATATATTTACAACCCTCTATAAGCCAGGGAGCTACTAAAAACAGGAGAGGTAGAGAAACAATTTTTCCGAATAATTCAACTCAGGTAGTAAGGCTCCTAATGACGTCCCGGAGCCATCCTGGGACTGTGGGTCTATGTTCACTGACAACCTTTTCCCTTCACCTTGCCTGCAGAGAAAAAAATCCAAGTTGTTCATATCTGCTTGGAGATGTAGTGTCAGAAGAGGTGATGGGGAAAATCCCCACTGTTTAGATCAGATTGAATCTCCTAGCCAGATAAAGTAATTAACTAGAGTCCTCCAAGAAAACAGGTCAACAGTCGTAATGGTGATGATCTCTTCTCTTTGTACAGCACCAACTCCAGTAGCTCAACTTGTGCACTGTCGCCTCATTTGCATATCCACTTAAGTAAAGAAAATAGAAGGAAATATACCCATTTAACAGATGAACAGAGACTCCTAGAGAAGAGGTGACTTAACAACTTAACACTAAAGACAAGCTCAGGTCAAGAACCCAGATAGGACTCTTAAAACTGTATTCATTCAGGTAAATTTCACTGACTCCTTATTTGTCAAGTACCTATTATTCTCCGGGTCTTGCTTAACACATCGCCCTGCCATGCTCCCATGGTGTGGATTTGTGCTTTGTAAAACAGCCTCTCAATCGGTATTTTATGAAGCATCGTCCTTTTCTTTTCGCTCTATCAGACTATTATGGATAAAAGCATGGAAGGAATGGCATATGGTAAGAATTCATTGATCTCCACTCTTGGAAATGTGCTCATTCTGGAATCTGGCTGGAATAAATGGAGAGGCAGTCTACATTCAAGATTTGGACAGTTTCTGATGGATCTCCAAGGGCCTTGGAAGTCTTCCTCAGTGCCTCAGTCTCGGCTTCAGGTTTATAAATTGAGAAACACAGCTTTCAGCCCAGAGCCTGGATCCATAAACATCACAATCCAGCTTTTCTAGTTATAAACCATTGTGGCTCTTGAGATAAACCCTGGACCATCCCAGGTGGAACCAGCCACTTGGTCGTTTCCACTGACACTGGAGCCCTCCGGTGCAGAGGCTGGCTTCTATCCCAGGCTGTTACCACCAGAGCGAGAACCATCGGAGCCCTTCCTTCAATCCTTGCTCAGTGGTGCATACATGTCAGCTCCTGGGCTTATCCTTAGAGGGAAATAGGAATTTTCCCAGGAGGAGCATGGTGGCATCATGAGGTGAAAGTTAATTGTCACAGAGGAATAAGGTTATCTACTACATAATAGTACTTTGCTGTTGTTGTTACTTTTGAGAAGTCTTTGAAAAACTTGCTTTAATTCCAAGACTTGCTTTCTCTCTAAAACTGCTTATCCAACTTCATGTTTACTTCCAAAAAATTCTCTTTATTCCACTTGTCATAAATCCCTAAGCACGCCATTTTTATTCCTGCTTCTCAAACTTTGCATAAACAATCTGAAATGGATCTTTCCTTTCTGTCTTTTTAAGCAAGCTCCACCCACTCCGCTAAGTCAGCTTCAGCTTTGGTACATGGTCACGTCTTCCCCCCAACTCACTGCACCAAGAGAGGAATGCACACCCTCCCTTCATCATGTCTCCCTTTCTTTCTCCTTGTGTCTTCATCTAATCTCTTCTCTATGATTACAAGCCTTGGGCAGAATAGGCAATGTACTGTACCCTTAGAATGTCTAAATAGTCAATTGTTTAGAAAGTAAATGTTGTTGTTGCTGTTCTTGTTTTTCAGGCAATGGATAAGACCTTTGACCTCACCCTATTCTAAGGACATAGTCCAAAATTTGGTTTTAAGTGGGTTTGCCATTTACTGTGTAGTGCTTTAAATAGTCAAGGTATCCATGGACACCTGTACAGTCGGTACAACCTTCCAAGATGGCACTGTAGCGAGGTCAGGGAATTAGAATGGGATGCTGTGGTTTGAGTATGTTTTCTAAGGCTCATGTGTTTGAACCTTAATTCCTCAGTGCAGCAGGGTTGGGAGGTGTTGGGGTCATGGGAGCAGAGTCCTCATGGATGAATTAGTCTTTCTTGAGGAGTGAGTTCTTGCTCTCTCAGAACGGAGTGAGGTACCTCAGAAGCAGCTTGTTAGGAAGCAATCCCACCTCTCAAGTTCCCTCTTCTGCAGGCACCTGCCTGCCTTCTGCTTACCACCAAGAGTTGAAGCAGCAAGAAGGCCCTCACCAGGAGTGGCGCAGATACTGCGCTCTGCTATTTCCCAGCCTCCATATCTATGAGCTAAAGTTAACCTCTCTTCTTTACTAATTACCCAGTCTTAGGGATTCTGTTAACAGCAACAGAAAATAGATTTAGATAGGTCACATCTTTGAAAATGAAGTGACCTAAAAGAACCTAAAAGAAAGTAAAGGAACTCAGTCTCCTGGTCGCTCACTAACTTTTGGAAGTCTTAGGGGAAAGACTACATATGGGTCGGTCACAAATCCAAAGACCAGGCTTCCCTAATGAGCCCACAGGACAGTTGGAGACCAAGCATGGGCCGTGGCAGTGGGTGGCATGTGTGCCTACTGTGCCCGCCAGCTTGTGAAAGGGACCTTAATCAATTGTCCCCATTCTCTCACACCCCAGGCCGGCGGAGGGCCAGGCAGACCTCCAACATTAAAAGCAGCAAATGCGGTCTGGGCCTTGATATTTCTCCACCCTTTTTCTCCCTCAAAGAGGATTCCGGTGCCAGCACCATATGTCGAAAGGGCCCAAACACAATCCTATTACCATTGCAGGAGGCATTAAATAATTACATTAATTTACCTAAATATGGAAAAAAAAACCTTTACAAATCAGGGACACTTGGCAGGTTTTCTGGCTGTACATTTTCTGCTTGGCAAGGCAGGCTGTCCTGTTGGGTTCCTATTGCTACTTGGAGTGTTTCCTTTAATTGTGGGGCACATGGCTTCTCTTGTTCTGTTTAATTTTCTTGAAGCTGGTTCCACATTCTGGCTACAAACATATTATAGGGAAAAAATGCCCACAAAAGTATGGATTGTGCTTGAGCATACCCTAAGGGAGACTGCATAAAAATAGTAATTTATTGTATATGAAACCTTCCACGGGGCGGTCTTTCACTAGATTGCTTTGCAAAAAAAAAAGAAAAGGCTTAAGGAATGGAAAAGAAAGGCAAAGAATTACGCACTGGCGTGGGAGGGGTGTTGTCTGAGTTCTATGTGCATGACAATGATGAGCCAGACTGTCTTTGGTGGGATTTCAGTGGGAAAACCCACCAAAAAAATGTGTATTTGTTGCCGGTGCTCAGTGCGTCTAAATCATGGATTTCCGTAAGTGGCTGCAGAATTTGAGAGCTGAAAGGTAGATGATGCACACATAGCCCCAACCTCCCGACTCAGAGTGTCCGCACAGGAAAGACAGCCATAATGACCATTGCCCACATGGCCCAACTTCAGAGGCTGAGGAAAGCCCCTCCCTCTTCCAAGTCCCTCTGACCCAGGGGCTGCTGGGATTCCCTTCCTTGGGCTGAGGACTTCTAGAAGGTGCTTCTCAAAATTTCTATGAAGGACAAGCCTTGTACCTTTTTTCCAGTTGATTGCAGATTTTTTTTATTTTTATTTATTTATTCATTTATTTATTTATTGCATTTCAGCATTTGGGTGTCACAGTAGGGTCAGATTGCTAGAAAAATATGAAATGTGCAAATGCCTCCTCATCATTTCTAAGCTTGCTCCATCGTGGACTGGGAAGCACAGCAAAGAGCACTAGACCACTCTGTTTTAGACACAGGGCAATGAGATGTGGCTCAATTGGCCCCTCCCAAGAGAGGTTGCCCAGCGACCTGCAGTAACATTGGGTGGCAACTGTTACATCCTTTTTCCAGGCCAGAGGTCTAAAGGGAGCAGCTGAGCCCCCTGTAGATAACCCTTTAGGGCTTCCAGATTTTGCAGGGGGCCCACTTAGCCTCCAGGTAGGGCTGGCTATGGGCCTGCAGCTGCTGTGTCTAAGGATAGAGGGGGAACCAGGCCTCAAACATGGCCAGGGGTGCTCTAGAGATCTAAACTGTCATTTTTAAGGTAATAAGTAGTGCCTTTTATATAGGTAATAACATATGGTTACGATTATAGTGAAAAGATATTAGAGGAAGCAAGGAAGAGTGGTATTTTTTGGTTTTATTTTTGTTTTTGAGGAGGGGTTCTGCTATGTTGCCCGGGCTGGTCTCAAACTCCTGGACTCGGGATGCTCCTGCCTCCTGGGTAACTGGGACTGCAGGTGCACACCACCTCCCTTGGCTGTAGCATTTTTTTTTTTAAGTTCTCATTTCCCTACTTAGCAGTGTGCTATTCTGAAGTGGGGATCTGGCGACGCCTGTGGCTCTAGACATTATAGACTTTATTCTCCCGAGGCAGCCACGCTCCGGCTCATCTCCATTCTACTAGGTGCGCTGACTTCTCTTCCTTCCTTGTCCCTAATTCCTAGCTTTAGTCTCATGCTGCTTCTTCTACCCTCTGGTAGCATCAGCACCATCGCCTGAGAGCTTATTGGAGATGCAGAGGGGCTCTGTCCCACCCCAAACCTATTCTGTTAGACTCCACATGTTAACAATGCCCTGGAGGGATTTTTATCCACATTACAGTTTGAGACACTGTAACTGTCACACAGCACGCGATCTGCTCTGCCTCTGACACGCGGGAGATGGTACACTAGGGCAGGACAATAGAAGAAAGTTGAATGACAGCAAATCAATAAGGCAGAGCGATGGGGCTAGAAAATCAGGACGTTTCCACCACCGTCAGGCCTGATGGTGCAAGGAGATGTCACCAGAATCCTGGGGGCTGTAAGGGATAGCCTATGGCCTTCGGTGGAACAACAAGGGACATAGATATTTCCAACCCAGCGAAAGTAGCTTCTCCAGTCTTTTTCTTCTTTCTCTCTATCTGCTGCTCTGGGTTATGGATGGGAATGTGTCCTTTTTGTGTGTGTGTGTGTGGTACGGGGAATTGAACCCAGGGGCGTTCTACCTCCGCACTACACCCCTGGCCCTATTTTTTATACTTTACTTTGAAACCGGGTCTCACGAAGTTGCGAAGGGCCTCACTAGGTAGAGAGAGAGAGAAAGAGAGAGAGAGAGAGAGAGAGAGAGAGCTGAGGCTGGCCCTGAACCCGGATCCTCCAGTCTCTGCCTCCCAAAGAACTGGGATTACAAGCGTGCACCACCACGCCCGGCTGTAATGTGTTCTTTATGTGGAAGTCCTAACCCCCAGTACCTCAGATGTGACCTAATTTGGAAATAGATTAATTGCAGACCTAGTTAAGATAAAGTCATAGTGGAGTAGGGTGGGCCCTTGATCCAGTATGACAAATATGGTCATGAAAAGAGGAAAGACACAGAGATAGACACACACAGGGCAAAGATGGCTATATGACAAGAGATTGGAGAGACGTGTCTACACGCCAAGGATTGTTGGCAAATCCCTGAGGCTGGAAGTCAAGGAAGGATCCTCTACAGGCGTCCAAGGGGGCATGTCCCCTGCTGTCTCCTTGATTTTGGACTTGTGGCCTCTGGAACTGTCAGACAATGGATTTCTGTTGATTTTAGCAACGTAGTTTGTGTTACTGTGTCATGGTGGCCCTGGGAAATTCATACGGTCTCCCATTGGCCCAATATAGTCAGAGGCCAGAGTAAAAAGGAGGCCAGCTGGAGCAGTTCATAGAAAGGTAGGGAACACCGAGGACAAATGTGTAGGGGCAAAAGAGGACTATCCAGGCCACACAGGCTAGACGCATAGGTTGAAGCTGGGCATGGTGGTGCAGCCTGTAATCCCAGTACTTGGGAGGCTGAGGCAGGAGGATCGCAGGTTCATGGTTGGCCTGAGCAACTTAGTGAGACCCTGTTTCAAAATAAAAAATACAAAAGGCTGGGGTGAAGCTCAGAGGTAGAACACTCATGGGTTCAATCCTCAGTACCAAGAAAGAAAGAGGAGGAAGAGGAGGAGGAGGAGGAGGAGGAGGAGGAGGAGGATGAGGATAGCAAAACATTAGGTTTAAAACAAAATAAAAGCCAGGTGTGGTGACGCATGCTTGTAATCCCAGTATTTGGGAAGCTGAGACCGGAGGATCCGGGTTCGCGGCCAGCCTCAGCTACTTAGTGAGGCCCTCTGCAACTTAGTGAGACCCTGTTTCAAAATAAAGTATAAAAAATAGGGCTGGGGGTGTAGCCCGGAGGTAGAATGCCCCTGGGTTCAATCCCCGGTACTGCAAAAATACAAACAAACAAACAAAAAATAAAATAAAATAAACAAAACTCTTTTTTGGAAGTTATTAAACCTGTTGCTGGTTAGGGTTAGGGACTCCATGAGACTGAGCTGCAGCATGTGAGCATGAGGCTGGCACAGGAAGGGCATAGGATGCTGAGAAAGAGAGAGACCTGGTGATAAACTCCATGACGTCATAGAAGTCCTGGATCCAACAATACCTGAAGCTGCAGTCCTTGGAATTCACAGCTGTTGATCCAACAAATTCCCTCTTTGGCTCAGTCTTCTATCTCCAAACACCCAAATGCCAGAGAATGGTAGTACTTAATTTTACTTAATTTCATGGCGCTGATAAACATAGGGATCCATAGCAAGGTCTTTCTGTCCAATCAAAGCAACTCTTTCCAGAAAGAAAATCTATCAAGGATCCTATCAACATAAAAGGGAACCATTCATACCAAATACAGAATTTCTTGTAACCCTTTTTAAGAAAAATCAGAAACAATCTAGACGCTCAACAAAAAGGGATTTTTCTAATGCAATTTCTTCATCCATACAATAAAAATCTACACAGGTAAAACTTGTGACATGGAATAATAATTTCCAGATGTCTCCTATAGAATCCCACAGGGACAGAAGGGTGGAGTGAACACACTGGGTGCTGAGATCATAGTCCCCATTTCACCGCAGTATTTTTATTTTGACCTCTTCTTATAGATTTGATTTCCAAATATGATTTCCACTAAGTGAAGAGTTCCAGGCACCAGCCAAAGGCATGTCAGTGGGTTGCAGTTGGATGAGTGGCCCTGGGGAGGGGCAGGCTTTGTTGAAATGCAGAAGATATGAGAATGGTGCGGCAGACCAGTGACTCTGCGTTCATGCACCACTGATATGCTCTGGTTAAGAGGCCAAAGGCAGGGAGGAAAGACCCTGAACCTGAAGGGGGAGCTGGGCGGGGCCCCATCCTGCCACCAGCAGGAAATGCACATACGCAGCTCCCCTCTGGCCTTGGTGTCCTTGGCCTTTAAGGGCAAGGGTTCCAGGGTCTCCATGGACAGGCCAGTGTTCTTAGCAAAGAACCTTATGACCTTATGTGATGTCAGAAAGAAAGTTCCAAAGGTAGCGACACTCATCCAGTCTACATAACCAGTCCTAACCTCATTCCCTATGTATTTTCAGTTCCTGTGCTAGACACGAACCAGGTATGTGGCTAGAAATGGGCTGGGACAGATACAATATTATATTTGATCATCAGAACAATCTTTTGAAATAAATCTCATCATACCATTTCCCCATTTTAATAGAGGAGGAAACCGGTTGTCAGAGGGGGGTAAGCAATTTGTCTAAGGTCACACAACTAGCAAATATCAGAACCAGGATTTGATGCCCTACTGAACTGTTGGTCTTAATGACTATTACAGACCCAAAGAGAGACAGTGATATCTTTTCAGATCTCAAATTTAACAAGTTTGAGTATTTAGCTCCAAGTACAGATGATATGGATCCATATAGGGAGAAAGAGAGAATCAATAGCTTATAATAATTTTCGTGGAACGGGAAAGGTGGGAGAGGTAGAGAGAGTCAGCTTGGTCATTCCTCATGGAACCGAAGCTCAAAGAGAGGCTATCACGCCCTTGAGGTCATTCGGTTACTTGATCTCCAATTCCCACTAAAGTCCAAGATTTTAAAGTCAAGATGATCTGCCCTTAACACTACAATTGTTGCTCCACACCGTACTCTGAGATGTGCTTGCCTCACTTCCTGAGTCTTGAAGAAGGTTAAGAAAAAAAATCCAAACTGCCTCTGAACTTCTGCTCTGCCTAATGAACTCACCCGATTCACCAGATGTACAAAAGTGAAACGAATCTGACGCACCATCAGTTCAGCCTTCATCTTTCTCGGCGGCAGCCTCGGAAACAGCAGGACAGGCCCCCAGCCTGCAGTGGTGTTAGGATCACAACGGAAGCATATTGTCATCAGATTAATTTTCCAACGCTCCTACCCCAACCACAAAATCCTGAGAGAACGAGTGTCAAATACACTTAATAATTGCATAATTATGACATCTGTTACTCTCCAGCACCTCTTAGTGGAAAATTAACTGAAGAAATAGCAGGTTCAAAGATGTGTTAACACTCTGATAGCAGATTTAATTGAAATATGACGGGGGAGGATAATGGAGATTAAATTAAGCTCTCAGATAATCATCTGACACAAAGATAATTGAGCCAGCCTCTGCCACGCTGATGAACGCTCCGGAGATGTGGTGCGGGTGGCGTTTCGAGTATCTTATCCTTCAGGCAAAATGGAGTTCGTCTCCCCTCCCCCCTGCTTCCCCTTCTCTTGTCATTCAACATTTGTATCCTCCAAATCGATAATGTGAACAGCAGCATAATTGGAAATAAAAGATGATCTGAAATCCACAGGAAATTCAATTGAGGTGCATGGAGGAAATACAGTCACATCCTAGAAACAGGGTGGGTTTCTAAGGGATGTGCCCCCACCCTGCAGCCCCACTGGGAATGTATGTCCGGTGCCTCTGACTTCCCATGTGTGAGATGGGCAGGCAGCCAAAATGAATGGAGGAGACAATGGAAGGAGTCCTCTGTTCTCCATTCCCAACGACCACTTTGTGCTTTTTATCCTCTCCCAGGGACAATCTCCATGCTTTGCAGGGCATTCATGCAGATGGGTACGAGGAACTGGCACCCAGTACTGGAGGGCATGGAGTTACCCAGAAGCTACTGTCGCCGGTTCTTAGTGACCATCTGTGATGAGGAGGGGTCTGACCTACTGGAGCAGTTGGAAGCAAGAAGCAGGAAACAGCTCTGGTATCCTTGGAAGGTCAGCTCCTGCATCCTAAGAGCCTCCCGTCTCTCCTCCCCTGCCCCAGGTGACACCTCCCTGTGGAAGGGCTGGGAACTGCAAGCCAACACAGAGGTGAGGGGGCTGCGAGGGGGTCTTCTCTCCTCTCCACTAGCACCCCAGCTCCTCAGAAGTGCAGAGTTTGGATCTTATACCAACATGACTGATCTGCTTTACCAAGGCAGAGTCAAGAGAATGGGGTCATGTGTCTTTTAAGGTTCACTTAGGCAGCTCCCCACATATCCCTCTTATTCTTCTATTCCTGGGCACCCCACCCATGACCACTCCCTACGCTGTGATACAGCTCAGGGGGCACCCCTGGGGCTGGAGATCACCATGGACACAAGGCCCCTGGAAGTGGATTGGCTGGCCAGGGCCCAGGGCCAGGGCCCAGCTCCGGTAGGAGGCCTCCCCTCTCTGCAGCCAAGCACTCGTGGCTGAGGGCATGCTGCCTGTGGGACTGAGCCCAGGGGCCCGCACAGTCTTTTGCTCCAATCACTTCCACATTCTCCAGTTTAGATTCTGACTTTGGCAGCAAGAAAACATGGCAGTGGAGCCAGACAAGCAGTGTGATCCCTCCAAATCTGTCCACCCTAGCAGGCATCTTTGCACAGTAGCTCCGCCGCACAACGCCCTGCGTGGCTGGGGCGGGGTCTGTTGTCCAGGGTCTCATAGATGGCAAAGCTCCTCTGTCACCACCCAGCCTGCTCTCAAACCTCATTGAGATTTTAATTTAGAAGGCTCATTCCTTCTCCATGCGGCTGGGTTTGGAGTAGGGCCCAGGATTCTGAACGATTACAACTTCTCATCTTGGTGGTGAATGATGGGTTTCTCCACCCTGTGTGTTCTCTCCTGGAGAGTTCCATGAGTATATTGTCCTGACTAATGGATATCAGCAGCACATGCCATCTCATTGGGCTCCCAGCTCCTCTATGATGGCTAAGTTTAGGAGACAGGTTTGTCTTGTCTGTTCCCCAAACTCCTGTCCCAAATTGTTAATTTATCGAAGCATAAAAGAGCAAGGCATCTCGTGAGAAGGGGACTGGGAGGATTGTTTTAATCATCTTCCTGCAGCCAGGTAATAGGGCACCAGCAATGCCTTTCAAAGAGAAGATTCTTGACCCTCCTCCGACCTCCCTTTTTATCTGCAGGATGGGTGTGTGGGGTCCATAAATCATCTGAAACTCCCTCCCTCCACCTCGTCTTCTGTTGGCCCTGACACTAGGGTGCTGGGAAGAAGGAACCTTGCCTAAAGAAAATCTGAATGTGCTCAGAACAGTGACATGTTGCTCCTTCCACTCTCTTAATTTCTACAGCTCCTTTGAGGAGTTGATTATTTTTAAATTGTGCATCATCTTGTCTCCTTGTGCAAATTACACAATCAATGATATGTTTCGCTGAGTATGAAAATCCTTTTTTACATATTTCAAAATAATCTCTAATTAAAATGTCAAGGTTATAGCTCACGTGGCTGGAGTGGACAGGGCTCTACCCCTCCCTCAGCCGCTCCAAGGAACAGTTAAAATATGTCCTGTAATTAGGAGCAATTATAAATTCCAATTAAAAAGAAACCCACACAATTCTGAAGATATTTTTCTTTGATGTGTCTTACTTTAATTTATGTGCTTGTTTCACCAAACGGTCTCTGCTGCCTCAGAAATGTTTCTGGAAGGAAAAGGCTTCCAAAACTATAGAGAGAAAAGCAGGCCAAATCTGAGAAAAGTAGGAAAGTTCATTAAAAAGGGTTATTGCATCTATAACTTCTGGACTTGATGTCCATTGATTAGAGATTAAACATCATCCTTTGTGCTACTCAGATTGGGATTTTTAATTAGGATGTCATTATTACACAGATATACTGAATGCCCAATTGATTTCTGAGACCTTTTGAAATAATAGCTCTACTTCTGCAAAATGAAAATCATAATAGATTATTGACTTCCTCCGGAGTTTTGATCCAAGGGCACCTCCCCAATGTCAACATTTTCAATATTTTTAGTTTCATGCAAAGAGACACTCATAATTAGGCTTATATTAAAAGTTTGTGCATATCGACTGTGTGTTATTAATGCCGATGGCATCACATTGATTACCCTTGAATTATAACAGCAGCGACATCGCTTGTTGCTGAATTGTTTACATGCCAGATAGCCTTTGTCTCTGGCTTTGTTTGATTTAAAAAGTGCTCATATTCATCATGAGTAGCATACCTGATTTACAAGATGAGAAGATCATCTTTTTTTTTGGTACTGGGGATCGAACCCAGGGGAGTTCTGCTACACCCCCAGCCCCATTTTGAAATAGAGTCTTACTAAGTTGCTGAGGTCCTTGCTAAGTTGCTGAGGCTATCCTCGAACCTGTGATCCTCCTGTCTCTGCCTTCCAAATACAGGGATTATAGGTGTGCGCCACCACACCTGGCTGGATCATCAACTTTTTAATTCATAGGACCTTGGTGTCTTGGTGATTTTTTTCACAGTATTCTTAGTTCAAAAGAATTATCTGCTGGTTCCCTTTCTTAAATATTCAGGCCCAAACAACTCAATAAAAATTTATATTCTAACAACTTGGTGGGCACTTTTAAAAATGACACATAAATCAAAAAAAAAAGTTCTGAGCCAGGCGTGGTGGCACACACCTGTAATCCCAGTACTTGAGAGTTTGAGACAGGAGGGTTAAAGGTTCAAAGACAGCCTCAGCAATGTAGCAAGACTCTCAGCAACCCAGCAAGACCCTGTTTCAAAACCAAAAAGTAAAATAGAGCTAGGGGTTTAGTTCCAAGGTAGAATGCCCTTGAGTTCAATCCCCAGTACCACAAAAAAAAAAAGAAAAATCTGTTTATTTTATTCTCCAATACCCACGATTATTCACTGTGCCTATGAGGCTCTGAAAAACTTCTTAAGCATGGAATTAGATTGGACCCTGCCACCTTCTTTTCCTGTTCCACATTAATCTTCATATGGTTCTTTCTTTTTAACACAGCCACCCCTGAAAACTCAACTTTCCCAAAGATAGGATGTAATCAAAAGAAATGTAATATGATACAATGTTGAAATTATGAACTACTTCAAGCACGTAGTCTGCACAGTGTCTGACAAATGTTACTGTGTTTTTCTCAGAAATTAAAAATAATCTGACAGTGCCCATGAGCGCTCACTGCCTCGTCCTGGGTACCTAGGTAACCATTTCTAAATCATGGCACTAGACATAAGTTTCTTGATGTCATGAAACACATCTTGTCTTTTTCTGTAGTTTTAGTGCCAGCGCAGTGATGAGTGTACTCAGTAGACATTATTTAAAGAACGGTGGCTTTTGTTACCACTTTCCTTGTTTAGATCATTTTAATTTAAAGAATTACAACTTGATAACATATATCCGCTGTACACACGCAGGCGTTGTCACTAACTGAGGATGTCTTTTTTCACACACACTCAAAGAACTTAGGTGGAGGAAATTGGCGAAGAGACATCTCTATTTGAAGCATTTCACAGAAATTATCTGTGAAAAAGGTAATATCACTAATCCCTCTAGGTTTTCTCTAAACCTAAGAAAATGCTCACTACCTAAGGTATTACAAACATGCGCAGAAGTGAGTGCTTAGACCAAAGAATTCCTTGAACCATGTGGTCTTATTCAGGTGTGGATGGAGATGTGCATGTCAGAAGAGAAAGCCTTTTGTCACTCTTAACTTCCCTGTGAGCATGGTGGCTTTTGCATGTGGGTCTCCATTGATGCCACATATCTGTGTGAATCTAAAGGTATATATTTCACACAATGCAGCACTGGTATGCATATACAATAGGATATTGTTCAGCCTTAAAACAGAATAAAATTCTGATCTGACTATGCAACGAATGAATCTGGAAAACATGATACTAAGTGAAACCAGATACAAACGGCCACATGCATGAATCTATTGATCTATAGACATATATAGAATCTATATACATATATCTAGAACAGGCAGATTCAATAGAGACGGAAAGTAGAACGGTGGTTGCCAGGGCTGAGGGGGAGTTGGAATAGGAGATTCTGTTTGGGATGATGAAAATGTTCTGGAAACCAATAGTGTTGACAATTGTACAACTTTGTAAATGTCCTGCTATGGTTTGAATGTGCCCCCAAAATTTATGTGTTGGAAGCTTAACACCCAAATCCGTATGTTAATGGTATTTGGAAGTTGTGAGGGTGGGGCTCTCATGTCGCATTCGTGGCTTTACAAGAAGAGAAAGGATGACCCAGCCTCTGTCTTGCCACATGATGCCCTCCGCCATGTTAGGATGCAGCCAGCATGCCCTCACCAGATGCCAACCTTTACAACCACGAGCCAAATAAATTATAAATTACCCATCTGTGGTATTCAGTGATAGCAATAGAAAATGGACTAAGACATGTACATATTGCCATTGAATTGTGCACTTAAATACGGTTGGAGTAGCAAAATTTACGTTATACATGTTTTACCACACACAAACACAAAGATGACCAGCCTGGAGATGAGTTGTTTAAAAAGTTGGCACCAGTAAATAAAGATTAGAAATGCAAGTAAGTATGCCACAGACACTTTATCTCCTAAGCCATCAAAGGCCCAGTTATAACAGGGTTGGCAAACTTTTTCTGTAAAAGGACCAGATAATAAATATTTCAGGCTTTACAGACGGTGTGGTCTCTGTTGCAACTATTTAGCTCTGCCATTGAATCATGAAAGCAAAAATAGAAACTATGTAAATTAATGAGCCTAGCTGATTTCTAAGCAAACCTTTATATGGACACTGAATTTGAATTTCACGGAACGCCCATACAGCACAAAATAGTGTTCTTCTTTTGATATCTTTTTCAACCAGTTAAAAATGTCAAAACCATTCTTAGCTCATGGCTCTTTTAAAAACAGGAGGGAACCAAGTTTGGATTCTAGGACCCAATTGGCTCACTTCTGAGCTAGAACCCAAAATCAATGAGGAGACAATACCTTACTGATACCAGACGGAATTCTTCCCAGTGTTAGAGACAGTGTCCCATGGTGGGCAGGATGTGTCATCCTTGGAAAACATGTTGTGGGCAGAGCAGAGAGCATGAGGCATTGTGAGACTGAGGGAACCTGGAGCTAGTGCTCATCTCCCCTTCCCGAGACTCTGCCTGTCTACCCACTCAGCCCCCAGGGCTAGCGCAATGCCCAATCGATCCAGGCAGGGAGAAAATCCATTTGATTCACTACAGGATATTAAGAATGCCTTTTAACATCTCTTAGAGGATCATTTTTACTGAAACAGACACTTCAAATAAAGTGAAAGCCATAAGAAAAAAAAAAGACAACAATCATGATGAAATTCCTGAAAGGCATATTTTGGGAAGTAGAATTTCCAATGCTGCTAAAATAAAATGATAGGCATAATTGTATGAAAAGTCAGAAAAGGCAGACATTCTAAGAACAAATTTGGGGGTAAAGCAGAAAGGGGTTTCCAAACCGGGCGTGGTGGCGCGTGTTTGTAATCCCAGTACTTTGGGAGGCGGAGACCGAAGGATCTGGGTTCACGGCCAGCCTCAGCTCTCTCTCTCTCTCTCTCTCTCTCTGTCTCTCTCTCTCTACTTAGTGGGGCCCTCCGCAACTTCGTGAGACCCGGTTTCAAAATAAAGGATAAAAAAATAGGGCCGGGGGTGTAGCACGGAGGTAGAACGCCCCTGGGTTCAATCCCCGGTACCGCAAAAAAAAAAAAAAAAGAAAGGGGTTTCCAAATATTACTAGCATAATATGATTTAGCTCATGAATGTTATAAGAACAGGAGGGAGCCAAGTTTAGACTCTAGGACACAATGATTTAGGCAGCTGCCTCACACATATATGGCCAGATTTGTTGAATGGGTAGAATTTAATTGAGAAATTTTACTGAGCACCTACTTGGAGTGAAGCACTGGGGACACAAAGTTCTTAAGAAATTCATATTCTGTGTTTTTTTGGGGGGGTTGCTTTTCCTTTTTCATTTTGCTGTAGGTGGGTATGGGGGTGTTGGAAGAGAGTTGGTAGCAGTGTATAAATAGCACATTACCAAAATGTCTAATTACAAGAATTTGGTGCCCATTGGGTGCAGTGGCGCATGCCTGTAATCCCAGTATTTGGAAGGCTGAGATAGGAAGATCGCAGGTTGAAGGCCGGCCTCAGCAATTTAGCCAGATCCTCAACAATTTAGAGAGATCATATTTCAAAATAAAAAGTGAAATAGGGTTGAGGGTGTATCTTGGAGGTAGAATGCCCTTGGGTTCAGTCCCTAATACCACACACACACACACACACACACATACACACACACACACACACACACACACACACACACACACACACACCATGTTTCCCATCTTGGCTATTCTGTCCCCAGAACCCTTAAGCAAGAGGAGTTTCTTTTCACATCAGCTGCTGCTATTTGGGAACAGAGCCTCCTGTCAATGACTCCAACAGGGCAATGGATGGATGGTGCAGTGGGTAGCACTCTCTCTCTGTGTCCACGGCTCCTCTGAATGACTCAAAGTGTCTGTGAGAGGCACAGGTTGCTGAGGGAGGAGTGTGGCAGGTCTGCAGCCGGGGCTACTTTCTGGCCTTTGGGCTTCTCCCCTCTTATGCCTTTATTTAATTCTCAGATTCATTCTCTCACTTTTACATTATAAATTTCCATGTCAGCTCATGGTGCCATTTTGTCAACATATGGAACAATAATAGTTCACAATTGTCTCTAAATAATTTAAATATTTTGGTTACAATGAACATAGCTACAGCTGCATGTCTAGCTGAGCTCGGCGAGGACTTTCTTTATTAGTTCTAACTTTATTTCTCATAAAATAGGAGGCCATTTGAGTAAAATGATAGTTGGAAAAAAATTTTTAAACAGAACCAGCAAATAAACATGGTCTTTATGAGTTGTAACTTAATCCCTAGCTGATGTCATGTTTCATGTTCCAACTGCCAGAAAATGCCTGACATCTATATATCAGGCAGATTTATGGAGACTTCAGGGTAAGAGTTAAGAGGATCTCTTAAATAAGGATAGCGTGTTGGTCTGGGGGTAATTTGGAGCCTCTGTTATCCATACATTGAAATGTGCATGTTTGGGTAAATTATAGGAATATGCCTTTTCACGTAATCTCTTTTTATGATCAAAAAGTCTTCAGATCTGGGAGGCGGATGGAAGAGAGGAGAGAGAGAGAGAGAGAGAGAGAACTCAAAATATGACTCCTTTTTGCCCCTATTTGGTCAGTGATGCTTCTCTGGCAATAGCAGAGAGGAAAGAAAAGATCCTGCATTGCAAAACTCAGAATCGTAAACCTCACACAGTCTCTCTCCGTGTCCATGCATCTCTTGGTGGCAATATACTCATGTCGGCTACGGGGGTGACCAAGGATGTGGCACCCTGGTAATTTCCTATCAAGAAATTCCTGTTGGATCTGCTCCATTACAGCAATTATCTCACCAGGACAGTTTTCCAAATGTAAACTTCTCCTCATATCCTACAAATTGGGAGCCAGTTAGCCCAGAAAAACAATTGTGAAATAGTCTGGGGGGGGGGGAAGCTCATTTAATTCGTCATGCATTGTCTGTAGATTTGTGATTTGCATTCAAGCCTCTTGTAGGTCTACTCACTCCAGTGAATTAGTAAGTGTAAGTTACACTAGCTACTGTAATAAGCAGCCCCAAGTCTTAGGGCTGTTTAACACTGTGAAGGTTTATTTGTTGCTTAGATTGTAGTCCTATTGGATGTTCCAAGAGTGAACTTCTACATGGTGATTTGACACCCGGTGTTCATCCAACTTGTGACTTGCCCTTTGCCAAGACTTGGAGTGCTCCATGATGTGCATCTGCCTGGAAAATGAAGAAGAGAGAAAGACGCCAGGAGAACTACACAGAAGGCTTAATAGAGCACATACCTATTTAACTGCAAAGGACGCTGGGAAAGGCCATGTAGTGGTGATCCCAGGAAGGTGATTAGCTTCCAGTCTCCATCTTGATGCAGAAACTGCAGCGTGCTACCAAAAGGTTGCTGGGATTTCCCCAGAGACAAAAGAAACTGAAATCAAAAGTCACATTTTTGCATTTGTCTCTCATCATTGAGAGTGGGCTTAATTTCACTCAGTCCTCATACCAGTCCAATGAGGAGACAAGAATTATGGTTTTTACTTTTAAATGAGGCTCTCAGTGGAGCAGGGACTTGCCTAGGGCCTGGATCAGAGTCTGAGTCAGAAGCCAGGTATGCCGACGTTGGATTAGCAGTTTTTACTATTGCACTTCAGTTATAGAAGTAGACAGGAGAGTTGGGGTGGGGAAGGGGCGGTGATCTCCTCAAGAAAGCTGGGGGATGAGATGGAGTGGGGAGACTTTCTGATTCTTTCTTTTTTTTTTTGCGGTACTGGGGATTGAACCCAGGGGCATTTTACCTCTGAGCTATACCCCCAGTCCTATTTTTTATTCTTTATTTTGAAACAGGGTCTCACTAAGTTGTGGAGGGCCTCACTAAGTAGCTGAAGCTGGCCGCGAACCCGGATCCTCCTGTCTCAGCCTCCCAAGTACTGGGACTACAAGCATGCGCCACCACGCCCAACTTATTTCTGGTTCTTTCTTGATGTTGGTAGAGACTTATTCCTAGGATGTTGGAGGGGTAGCACATAAAATTATTTTAGTTCTCTTTCTGCTTTGAGGCTGAATGCCAGCCTAATTCAGAGTTCCAATTCCTGTGCACCTTTGTCTTGTCTCTTTCTCTTCAACAAATTCAAGCATAACTTTGTATTGTGTTATGTTAATATAAAAATATTCACCATCATGATGACAGCCGGGTTGACAGGATAGAAAGCTCTTGTGACCTCCCCAAAAGGAAAGGCAACTCAGAAGGAATGAAGGACAGAGAAAATTGAACTGGAAAACTTGGGAGCTAAGGTTAGAATCTCTGTATGTGTTCATTTCCACAGCTGGTACAATCCTAATAAAATGTTTTCATCCTTCATGCCAACAAAAGAGGAGAGCTCAAACCCCTTTGCTGCAGTATGCAGTTCCAGAGAAGTGTTGCAAGGCTTCATAATCATGATTTCAAAGAGGTTTGTGGAAATGTTTCATTAATTCGTATAAAGAAATCCTTTTTTCTTAATTTTTTCATTAACTTCAGACATTTACTTGCAATTACATTTGTTCAGTGAATACAATGACAGAAATTAATAATTCATAGCTTTTGTCAAGGAAATTTTTTTAAAAAGAGGACAGTTGTTCAATCAAATACAACTTTAAATGCACAATCTTTATTTAAATAAGATGGAAAAAATAAATAATGGGAACTGGTATTGTACTTTTGCGAAACCTCCTCTTTTCCAAATTATATCTATGCTCTACCCAGTGACATGAAGTCTTGGGTTGCTCAGAGCACATCATGAAAATAACAGGTTCAGATCTGATGATGTGAAAGAGGGAAACTTGACTCAAGCTCGGTGCTTCTGGCACCTCCTGGATCTTCTTGGGTCTTGTGCTCAGTGGCAGAGAGTCAGTGTGGTAAAGCTAGAAGGATCAAGAAGACCATGCCTTCTTGACACCCCCTCCTCTGCAACTGGGGAAATTAAGGTCCAGAGAGAAGCTGTGAGTCAGTAACACAAATGAGTCTAGAGCACGGGTCCCCGACCCTCCGCCAAATTCTCCTCATCTGCAAAGCCATCTTAAAGTTATCCCACCAGGGCCTGCCCAGCAACTAGCTGCTTATTTGTTAGAATTTGAGGGACTCCAAGAGGCAGTCCAAACCTTTTGTCAAAACTGCCTAACTGCTTCGCTGAAATTCTACCACTAACAGTTAATGATGTATGGTGAAGACTTTTGAAAATGATGTTTTCTTGTTAAAATGAAAAGACCCATTTCTAGAAATCAACTGAGGTGAAAAGGAGGGGTGGGAAACAAGGCCCAGACCTGGCAGAGACAGGACCACAGGGAGCTGTGATAAGTTCTTCAGTTAGGTCTAGAGACAGTGGATGAGGTGGGTACTGGAGACCTCTCTTCCTCTCCCTGCCTGCTCTTCCTATGAGCAGTCAAAGCCCGCTGGAAACTAATTCTCCCCCTCATCCCAGTCAGAAGCAGAGCCTGTCTAACAGGAAAAGAAAATTCAAACCCTGAAAAACTTCCTGGAAATAGCCCACTCATAGGAGGGTTCCTGGGAAGGACAGTTGAACATACCAGTTAAGAATCAAATGTCTCTAGGTTTGAATCTTGAGTCAACCAGCTATAAATTCTGTGCCTTGGGAAAGTCAGTACTAAGATCTCTTGGTTCTGCTTTCTTTATTTGTAAAGTGGAGGTGTGTTAGTTAGCTGTTGCGTAGTAACAAGCTGCCCCCTAACTGTGGGACCTAACACAGCAGCTATTTATTGTCACGCATCTGAGGATTGGCCTCCGAGGCCTTGCTTCTCACTGCAGCGTGTGGGTTGGTAGGGTGACTCTGCTAATTGGAATTGGTCCTCACATCATCCTTCTGGGACCAGCGGGCTATCTGGTTCTTCCCTAGGTGAGGGCAGAGATGCAAGAAGGCAGGTGGAAACCCATGGGATTTCTAATGCCTGGGACCCCTCACTTCCAACCATATAGCATTGGCCTAAACAAGGACATGGCCAAACCCAAAGGCCAAGAATAAGGAAGGAAATTCTGCACCAAACAAGGTTATGGAAAGAAGTGAAGAGTGAAGAATTGGGTCCCAAATGCAATTTACCATAAGGAATAACGAAAAGCAGTTTCTCATTGCATTGTTCTGATGGCTAGTTAAGAAGTTGTGTGTAAACCACTTATGACCGGCTGCATCGTCTTCGAATAGTAAGGTGCCTAGAGGTGGGTAGGCGTCGGTCCTTGACTAGCTGAAGGAGTAATAAAGGTTGGGATTAATAATGTCTCTGTTTGACTTGGGCTGCTGTTAAAGGGTGTGTCTTGTGGAGGTGAGGACATGTGTGGTCTTCTAGATTGATCATTTCCTGCTTCCAAGTACAGTATTGACCCTCCTCTCACACACCAAAAGAAACAAATGGATTTGATTAGCAAATACTTTCATCTACATCCTAATTGAAGTCTCTGGGACTTCCTTGTTTTGGAAAATCCCATTTTAATGCTCTACACATCAGGTAGTCAAAAGAATTTCCTTTCTCAGCAGCTGCCCTGCTCCTCCCAAACCATGGCATTTATCTACTGTTCTCACCAGCCCTGTCAAGCTGAGCCTAGACCAACACACCCAGGCTCTGGCCTGGAAGATTCTCCTGCTGTTTTTGATGCATGCCAGGATCACTCAATCTGAATGCACTTAAAACGAAGGTACAGGACATGCCCCAGTGGTGCTCACGTCCAGATGTCCTTCTATCATGGAGCTGTTGACTCCTGGCCAGGAATGCTGAGACGCAAAGATGCAAAGCCCAGTTCTCCTGGTAGAAGCAACTGAACTAAATTGGAGCTGAGGAGGCAACCATTTGGCCATCTGAAAAGTCTGACCAGTTGGCACATTCTTGTCTCCAAATGAGCCGGCAGGAAACGGGGTTTCCTAAAACTTGGTTTTAAAGCACTTAGAACAGGAAACCATTTCCCATGCATGTTAGATCTCTCTAATGACTGACTAACTAGAAACAGGCTATCTTAATACTCTGCCCCGAGCCATTACAAATGGCTTTCTTTCCAGACTTCATTAGAATATTTACTGCGATTTGGATAGAAGACTTTTGACACTGCAGTCATAAAATTTACAGGGGACTATTTTTTTTTTCTTTTCAGTCTAAGAAGAGACTTGGAAGAAGCGGGGAAAGCCCCCACCTCCCCCATCACCAAGCTCATTCATTAGTGGTCTTAGTGTCTCATGACCTCTAGTTAAGAAAATAAACATCCCTGTGGTAGTCCAATAAATTGCTTTCGGAAAAAAAAAAAAAAAACAGCTAGATCTCTCTTTTGTCAACTCCTTCCTCTTTCCTACATATGTGGCCAGAAAGAGAAAATTCACAATGTGTGCACTTGGTACCTGTGATCTTACTGAATGTTCACAACCACCTGTGAATAGGCACAACCACCATCCCCATTTCACCTTTGAGAAAATTGAGGAGGGAGGTTTCCGAAAGCCACACATCTAGTAAGGAGAGCTGGGACTGGAATTGAGGTGTTGTGGAAACACAACTCCTTTTTGACCTTCTTCGCTCTGAGTGCTTATCCTCAACGCACAGAGAATCTGCACAGGCAGCAGCTACTCTATGGAAAAGGAATTTGGACTCTCTTTTACCTTTCTTTCAATTGAAAGAACCGATGTCAGATATCCAATCAGAGGCAAGTGACGGCGGGACGATGGTGCTGCAGGGCTCGCAATAGTACAATACTCAGTCACATGGGTGGCTGTCCAGTGGTGACACCAGCCACCAAGAAAATAAAGCAGGTGAATGACTAGAGTAAGATTGATGGCGAGGGCCTGGGAAGAGACAGTGATTTTACTGAATGGTCCAGGAAGGACTCTGATGAGGGGGCATTTAAGTAGAGACCTGAGTGAAATGAGCAGGGGGAACCCATGCATATATATTTGGAAGCATTCTAGAATGAAAGGACAGAAAGCACAGAGCTCTGTGGTGGGGACACGTATGGTGTATTTGAAGAACTAGTGTCCCAAGTATCCCTGCTGGTGTCCCTGTGTCTGAGGGTGCATGGAGAATGTCAGGTACTCAAAGTTCTATATCCATATACCAGTAATCTATGAGAAATCTGCATGCCTTTGTCACATAGCTAATCCTGTGTAGGTAGCGTCTCCAGGGAGCCTCACTGCAGCGCTCTGCTGTGGTTTTTATCTCAGGATGCATGAAGACTGCGCGTCCATTCTCAGTAAGGCTCCGTGGAATGAATACACAGTCCCCTATGATGCTCTATGGATTTGGAGCCAAGAAAACGATGATCATTCTGACAAACAGTGTGCTTTCTCTTAGCAAGTAATAAAGAGCACGTGACCTATCATGTTTCCTCCTTTTTGCCTTGATTCCTAGGAAGCTCGATGTTAAATTTAATATTCAATTAAAACAACAAAGTTAGCCTTCAAGGCTTTTGAGTATTTTTAATGCTTAATTGTATATCTGCTTTTCATTGCAAGCAGCCTCTAGTCCTTTTGGACTGGTGTATAAATAACACATGTACATAAAGTCATGTATGCCAAGCATATAAGAAGGTTGATCTGCCTAAAAAAATAACATTTATAATCAGCTCATTGGAAGTTCCAGATAAGCCAGTGTTTACCATTCCATTTGCATGGAGGCCAGCCCTGACCAGAAAGAAATGTTATTGCAGGAAGACATGTTGAGGCCTCCCTCCACCAAAGAGTCACATCTCCTAGTATCCACAACCCCAGGCTTTGCCTGCCACGTGAGCGTTGGGCTTGGCCACGTGATTTGCCTTAGCCAATGGGACCTTAGTAAATATGTTGCAAGCAGAAACCTGACCAATTACAGGTATGGCCTTCTTGAAATGTTGCTGCTACCTTGTGAGATAGCCAGGTGGAACCTCGTTGAAGAGGAGGGATCAAGCGGGCAGAGAGGCCCATCCGGTCTGGCTGATCCTCCCGCTTAGTGCAGTGAGCCCGCCCACCCAAGTCACTCAAGACCCGTGGGAATTAATAAATCCTTGTTATTGCCAGCCTCTCAGCTGTCAGGTGGCTTGTTACACTGCAATAGATAGCTGATACAGATACCCCAAATTTCTTTTAGGGTCAAAATTCTAAAGAATAGTTACGAATTTTCTGGGTCCATTAAGTACTTGGTACATGCCTTAGAATGTGAAGGCCTCCTGAAGGGCTCATCTCGCCAAGAAATTAAAACCAACAAGAACATCTATTTTCTGAGAATCTATAGCATAGATAGTATCACTTTTGACCCAGGGGTTGCATGGATAAAACACATTATTGCTATCTCAAAAGGCCTGCTAGATGATATGGACAAAATAATTTAGGGGATTGGAAGAACAGATGGAGATATAAAAAAAATAGAATAGATCATTTAGAAACAGATCCTAATACTAGCATGTAATGCAACATATGGTAAAAAGAAGCCTCCCATATCAAAGGCTTAACAAAATAAACAAATAAAATTATCTTCCATGTATGGTCCTAAAATAATAAGGGAGGTACTAAGGGGGAAAAAAAACCTCAAATTAACCAATATCTCCTCTGACATTGAGCATAAAGAGAATACAGTGATCACAACCAGTAGTATTATGCTTGTATGATTTTCATACATATTTAGAAATTTCCGTAGCTTGTTATTGAACTGTTGGTAGCTTGAAACCAACCACAATAGGACTATTTGCACTACATTAATTGACAACTGCTAGAAACCAGGGTGGTTTTGGGTTATTGTTTTGTTTTTGGTTTTGAGTGTTTATCATCACCCCATTGGCAATGGGAAAGATTTCTATATTTCACCACACATATATTTAAAGTTTATTTATGATAAATCTAGGAAACAGAATTGACTAGATATTATGTTTCATTTATGTGAAAAATATAGATATGTATAGAAAAACTGTCAGAAATATTTTACCTTACCTGGACATGGTGGTACATACCTGTGATCCCAGTACTTAGGAGGCTGAGAAAGGAGGAGCCCAAGTTTGAGACCAGCCTCAGCAACTTAGCGAGACTCTGTTTCAAAATCTCCCCTAAAAAGGGTTGGGGTATAGCTCGGAGGAAGAATGCCCCTGGGATCAATCCCCAATACCATTAAAAAGAAAGATTTTATTTTTTTAGTCTGTGACTCCAAATTGTCCAGAGTAATCATTTCTTATTTATGTTGTCATTCAAAAAATAATAAAAGGCCAGGCACGGTGGCGCATGCCTGTCATCCCAGTTATTCAGGAGGCTGAGGTGGGAGGATCACAAGTTCAAGGATAGCCTCGGCAGATTAGCAAGACCCTGTCTCAAAATAAAAAGTAAAAACAGGGCTGGAGATATAGCTCAGTGGGAGAGCACTCACCCACCATGCTGGAGGCCCTGGGCTCAATGCCCAATTCCATAAAAGATAAAAGATAAAAGCAGAAGAAAATATTGCAAATCTCATTTTAGAAAAATGAAGAGAGAAACTCCTTCCTTTCTAGTGAAATTGCTCATACTGCTATGGCAGAGCTATGGATGGATGTGGTTTGTCTCTCAAAGTTTCACAGGCTGGAAGTTTGACCCCCTGTAACCGTACGGAGGTGTGGAATTTTCAGGAGGGGGGCCTCATGGGAGATTAGGTCATGGGGCTCCACCCCCAGAGGGTATTAATGCCCGTCTCACAGCAGTGGGGCAGGTCTGTGTGATGCGATTAGTTCTCACAAGAGTAAGTTGTTATAAATTGAGGCCACCCTATGCTCTGGGCCCCTTCTCCACCATGCTGTGACACAGTCAGAGCGCCCCTCCCAAGATGCTTGTGTCATGCTATTTGAACTCCCCAGCCACCACAACTGTGAGCCAAATAAATCTCTTTTCTTTATAAAGTATCCAGCCTCAGATGTTTTATTATAACAATAGAAAAAGACTAAGGGAACTGGGCATCAGGTGAGGGAATTGTTTATCATTAAATTCTCACCACACACCCAATTTGCAGATGATACTATGGAGACTTGAAAAAGGGAAGCGACTTAGCTGAGGTCATACTGCTGGTAAACAGCAGCGTAAACCTCTACATTCTGTTTACCACATGGCCCTGGTTCCAGTATGAAGTTATGACAGATGCCAAAAACCATCAAAAAGAACTAATGCTCCTAAAATCCCCATAGTTCTCTCAAACTCTCATGTAGAGACTATTTACCTTATGGTAGTTAGAAGTATATAGAACATGGTTAAGACAGAAAGTCAGAATGTGAGATGCTGACTCTAGCACAGTCAGAGAATTAGCACCAGGGAAGGCTGCAAGCTTAAGACAGCAGCGTTCTCAAAGACACACACTGCGTCTTGCTCCCTGACCCATCTGCATGGCTCAGCTCCTTGCTGGCTCCACGTAGGCTAGCAACCCATAGTTCTTTGAATAAATGAAGAATGCAAGGGAGGAAGAGAGAAAGGGAGGGATACGGTAGGAAAGTGAAAGACAGGAAAGGAAAACACAAGAAAATTACCAAAAAGCAAACATAAGAAATAAAAACCACAGCAGCATAGGGCCTGTGGTGTGTGGACGGTGGTCTAAAACACCTAGCGTCCTCTGAGTGTATCCCAGTGGTATTGAAGCCAGGACAAGAGCTGATATTCCTGATAATATGACAAGTAATAAAAATAATAAACAATACTTGTGTAATCTTTTTCAGAAGGCAATAATAATATAGAGTACCCTTTGAAAACATTTCTAGCATATGTTATTAGATTTTGTATTTTGGAGGGTCAATATGAACCATATAGAAAATTCATTTTTAAAGAATAGCTCATCCCCAAACTAATTTTCATTGATTATAGATACATGTCCATTCAAACAAACCCAGCCATGTAACTCATGACGAATGGACTCTTCCATCACATTGCAGATGTTATCATCAGCTCACAATTATTTAGGAAAATTAAACTTTCCTTTAGAGGTCAGTTGGATTAGGATTTTTTCTTTGTTTGTTGTTATTGTATATGTTGTTTTGTTTTGCTTCCCTCTGCTTTATCTCAAACTATCTCATCTCTCTACATATCCTCTGGAATTTTAGTTAACCTTCCATCTACTTGACTCTAGCAGAATTGGTTTTTTTTCAATCCTAAACTAAAATCAAGAAGCTGGGCAGGATATCACAGTGGTTAATAACAACTAAATCAGGAGAATCAAGAAGCTGGAAAGGATGGCCATTGTCCTAGTCATCAAATCAAAAGCTGAGAGGACCTGGGTTGTCCCCTCTCCTCTGTGGTTCTTTGCTAAGAAGACCTGGCCTCCTCCTTACACCTCACCATCTTTCTCTTTAAAGTGGGAATAATAATAGCTCGCTCCTCAGGTGTTTTTGTAAGAAACTATATAATGCTCAAGTCCAATTTTTTACAATTGTACTTGGCACTCAAAAAAATGAAAACTGTAATTATGAACCTAAGCATAAAACATGTCTTTCAAAGTTCTGTTGGGATTTAAAAATATTTTTTGTATTCTTTTTTTTTTTTGGCACTAAAAACACCAGGGGTGTTCTACATCTGAGCTACACTCCCAGTCCTATTTTATTTTTTATTTATTTATTTATTTATTTATTTATTTATTTATTTATTTATTTTTGCGGTACCGGGGATTGAACCCAGGGGTGTTCTACCTCCGCGCTACACCCCCGGCCCTATTTTTTTTATACTTTATTTTGAAACCGGGTCTCACGAAGTTGCGGAGGGCCTCACTAGGTAGAGAAAGAGAGAGAGACAGGGAGAGAGAGAGAGAGAGAGCTGAGGCTGGCAGCGAACCTGGATCCTCCAGTCTCCGCCTCCCAAAGTACTGGGATTACAAGCGTGCGCCACCACGCCCGGCTTTATTTTTTATTTTGAAACAGGGTTTCCCTAAGTTGTTGAGGGTCTTGCTAAGTTGCTAAAGCTGGCCTAGAACCTGTGATCCTCCAGTCTCTGCCTCTCACATACTGGGATTAGAGGTGTGTGCCACCATGCCTGGCTTTTTTTTTTTTCTTGGACTTTGTTTGAGTTAGAATTAAAACCCAGGCTCCAAATCCTTGGTCAAGAGGCTAGTTTCTAAACTTATCTTATATACTCTATCATCTCTCAGTGTAGCTCAAGAAGATTTTATAGGTACACAAAAAGTTAGCCAGAGTGATGTCTAAATTGTGATCTTTACTTCTCACTAAAAATCATTTGTTGGAGTTATTACACAGTCGGAATCCAACAACCGACTGAGCATTCTTCCTCTCCTTGGGTAGAGAATTTCAAATCTTAATTGAATTTGCTCTGGGTTATCCAAAGTTGAGTAAACATTGGCTAGGTAGCTCCAATTCCTGTTTGTCATTTCCTTTAGAAATATTTGGTTCCTCTTAACTCTTGTCCTTTTGATATCAGATTCAATGAACACACCAAGCAAACATACAAAACCCCAAATCCAATAAATCCTTTCAATTCAGAGCCATGTTTTAAAACTCAAAAAATCCATACTTTCTGACCCAATGATTGACAATGCACTCCCGCTACTGCCCACTTAATGACCAAACCAAACAGGAATTCCAGAAAGAGGGGCTGCACTATGGAAGCCCTTGGATGTCCATCCATGGCAGAACAGAAGCTCCCATCTGCAAGCCTGTATTTGTAGATGGGCATTTATTTTTTTAGAGGCAAGAGCCTCACAGAGTTTTTTGTCCTTTCTCCCATTAGTCTTCAGTCTTGTTCCTCCAAGCCAGCCAGCTCTGTGGGCTCCTTTTAAAAGCCAGAAAGGTTCTCAATATTCTACTTGTCTTTTCTCTCTTGTTTCCCTTTCTTTTACATGAACAGCAGAATTTCCAGAGGAATGAAAGGGAAACGGGCACATTAGTTACAGAGACCTGTCCTTCTCTGGGGATCCATGTCTGAATCCCCAGTATGGCTTTAGCTGTGTCCCATATGTCTCCGCTGAGCACACTCATTTGGTTATATTTTGGCTCCCAGCGTGGGCACAGGGGCAACTGATATCCTCCAGGGAATCCCAGCCAACTCCTAGTTTCTATGGGCTTCTCTTTTCTGTCCTTTCAAGAGTTCTTTTACAGTGAATTCATAGGTCTCCGAATCATACCTTTCCCCACCCTAAAACTTTACCAAGATTTACAACATAAGGCAGTCCTACTGATGAGAGAAATGAGCCAGTTACCTTTATTTATCTGTTTTTTTTCTTTCTATGATGAAAAAGCTACAGTGCCTTATTTATTCTCAAGCCTGGCTTTTGAAAAGAAACCTGCTCCCTTTGCTGACAAAAAAAAAAAAATGAAATTTCAAGGGATTTCATTTCTCAAGTTATTCGTTCTTTCAGGAATCCCCATTCCTATTCATCTCAAGCTTTCCATCCCCAAACCATTCTCCCAGCATTCCACAAGTCCTTCCTCCCCTTTAAAGCTTGCCAGAGTATGTAGTTGCACATCGCTCTGACTTCTCAGAGCACTGAACATCTCTTTCATTCATTTCAGTAATTGATAACATACTGTTTTATACTTACTTCTAATTAGCTTTTCCACGTCAGTGGTCTTAATCTTGTCTCTCAAGTGAGCGTATAGATGCCTCAAGAATTTAGACCAAGTATTAAACTCTTTCTATTCTTCACATGATAATTCTTACCTTCTAATACATCCTAAGCATATACAGTATGAACATTCCTAACCCATAAATCTGAAATCTGAAATGTTTCAAAGCATGAGACTTTGAAACACTTGAATACTGACAGGATGCCACAGTAGAAAACTCCACACCTGATCTCATGGGACAGGTCACTGTTAAAACACAAGCACACTGAAAATACTATACAAAATTACCTTCAGGCTAGGTGGGTAAAGTATAGTAAAACATAAATGAATTTTGACTTAGTCTTGGATTTCATCCCCACTCAAGATATCTCATTATACACATACAAATATTTCAAAATTCAAAATCTGAAATACTTCATGACTAAACCATGTTAAATACGAAATACTCAATCTGTAGTAGATGTATAATGAACACTTGTTAAATTAGATTTTCATTATGCAAGTTTTTATACATTCTATATATTTTCATAGAAGCACTGAAGGTAAAGAGAAGTATAAAGACAAACCAGATACTTTTATAGCAATTAATTCTAGCAAAATCATCACATGAGTAACTTGATTTACAATCTCATCCAGTCATTAGGATTGAAAACACATTTGCACCTTGGGTACAAATCTCCATCCAGTCTGGAAATCTTGCTCCCTTTACCTAAGAAGTTATTAATGGAAACATTTTCCAGTATGTTAAGTATAGTCACCTCAAAAATCTTCAATGAGAGAGAGAGATTACTTTTCATGACCAATTATATTATGCTATACATATATGTATTTAAAACATATACAGGGACTCAGTAGGAACCTCATTTTCTGTTACTTGCACCAAGTTAAATTCTAGGTAATTGGTAGAAGGGATTAAAACTGCTGGGATACTGCAAATATTTAATGGCCTAACACCTGCCTTCCCAGGAAGCTGCAGCCTATTCCTGTTCTGTAACTTTTAAAGTTCTCCCCCAGCCTTTTACTGATGCATCCAATTAGACACAAAGAAAGCAAGATTTCGTAAGGCCTTGCAGAGGGCTCGGCCATTCTTGGGCCTACGACCCAAGGAACTAGCCTCCGAGCTTCTCTGGGAGACAGTGAGAACAGGGGCAAGCACTGTCTTCAGGTCCCAGTCCAGCTGAGTTCCTTTCAAAACCATGAAATTACTAGTTTCAGGATACACTGTCACCCAGACACATGCGGCCAGACATCACGGAATGGCCCCTTTCTTCCCCTATTCTCATTTCTACCTGGTTACTTCTACGGTAGAAATGTTATCCATTGAGATCTCCACTGGCAAGTTCCCAGGGTTAAAACAGATCCTTTGGCAACGTCTAGCGTTGGAAAGAAGCATAGTACTTAATTTTCTTATAGATGAGGATACTAAAGTTCCCGGGTGGTAGGGAATGCCCCTGACCATCGTAGAACGAAATCTTACTTGTATCTGGAGAGGAACACCTCGTGGAAAGGCAACTCCTTTCTGATGTAAGAATCAGTGGCAAAGGGGAAAGATTCCTGTGCAGGGACGCAGGCACAAGGTGCTTCTCTGACATCACAGATTTATTTTTGTGGCAAAAATGCCTGCTCAGCATTCATTTCTTTTGGTGGACTTTATAACAACTATCCACCCCTCATTGATTCTAGTCAAATAAGGAATATAATTCTTAAAAAATGAACCAGACCAACCCAGATGTCCATCAATAGATGAATGGATTACAAAATTATGGGAAGTACAGACAGTGGAATTCTACTCAGCAATAAAGAAAAACAAAATAACAGCATTTGCAAGAAAATGGAAAGATCTGGAGAACATTATGTTAAGTGAGATTAGCCAATCACAAAAAAAGAAGAGACATATGTTTTCATTAATATGCACAACCTAGGGAGTAGTGGGGACACAAAAGGGACTCCAGTGACAACAGAGAACCCTCAGTGGTGCAAGGGAAGTGGTACAAGTAAAGGGGAAGGGCAAGAAAGAAGTGAATCTATGGAATTACTATCATAATGTGTACATATGAGATTATACCAACATCATTCTCAGTGCTACATGTGGGGGGGGGGACACCAAGAGCTGTGTGCATGTATGTTAACACCAAACTGATACTCAT
>PVJS01019243.1:0-33916 GCA_004027185.1 Glis glis | reverse complement strand
TTGAACCCAGGGGCGTTCTACCTCCGAGCTACACCCCCGACCCTATTTTTTATACTTTATTTTTGAAACCGGGTCTCACGAAGTTGTGGAGGGCCTCACTAAGTAGAGAGAGAGAGACAGAGAGAAAGAGAGACAGAGAGAGAGAGAGAGAGCTGAGGCTGGCCGCGAACCTGGATCCTCCGGTCTCCGCCTCCCAAAGTACTGGGATTACAAGCGTGCGCCACCAAGCCCGGCTTTCCCTGCCATTCTTTATGCTTTTGTTTTCAGACATTTACTTCTACCGATGATAGACATTTCATAATACTTCCTTATGACTTTTCTTTAAAAATCAATTATCTCTAAGAAATTAGAATTTCTAATTTATATTCATTTTATATAGTTACCATTTCTAGCACTTTTCATTTTGCTTTAATACTCAAATTTCTGTATGGTATCATTTTTTTTTCTCTAACTGAAGAATCTACTTATCAGAGTGCAGGTTTTCTGGAGACAAATCATCTCAGAGTTGCCTTGGCTGAAAAGTCTTTATTTTTGCCTTAGTTTTTAAATGACAATTTGATTGCAAATAGAATCATGGAATGAGAGTTATTTTGTTTTCTTTAAAACATTTTAGGCCGGGTGTGGTGGCGCATGCTTGTAATCCCAGTACTTGGGAGGCAGAGACCTGAGGATCAGGGTTTGCGGCCAGCCTCAGCTACTTTGTGAGGCCCTCCGCAACTTCGTGAGACCCGGTTTCAAAATAAAGTATAAAAAATAGGGCCGGGGGTGTAGCTCGGAGGTAAAATGCCCCTGGGTTCAATCCCCGGTACCACACACACACAAAAAAACATTTTAAAGATGTCAATATAATGCCTCTTGTTGTGCATAGTTTTTGGTGAATAATCTGTGTCCCTTAGTTTTCTTTATCTGCACGTAGTGTATCTTTGAAACTGACTGCCTTAAAGATATTCTTTTTATCCCTGATTTTAGCAATTTGATTATGGTATTCCTCTGTGTGATTTTTGTTTATATTTATCTTGCTTAGGTTTGTTGATCTTCTTGTTTCTATGTGCTTTAAAGTTTTTATCAAATTTGGATAATGTTTAGATATTATTTATTTAAGCATTTTTTCAGTTTCCCTTTTCTAGTACTTCAATTGTATCAGTGATAGATAGATAGATCCCTTGATACTGACTCACAAATCAATGAATCTTTAATTTTTCAGTATTTTTTCTGTGCATTATTTTCAGATAGTTTCTATAGTTAATGTCTTCAAGTTCACTGGCATTTTCTCCTGCTGTGTCTAAACTTTTGTTAGTATCATCTATTTTAGTTTTGTATATTTTATTTTCCAAATCTAGATATTCCATTTTGGTTTGTAAAAATATCTTCTGTTTCTTTCCTCATTGTATTCATCTTTCCTCTACCCCTAAATTCCAGTTTATGTACTAATTTTCTGCTGGTTATGAGTTTGTCCTTTATTTTCTTTTGGCTTCCAAGCATGTTCTGTAATTTAAAAATGAATTTTGGATAAGGCGAATGCCACATTATTGAGTGACAGGATTTTGTTGTTTCCTATTAATGGTATTGGGCTTATCAGAAGATAATTTACTTGCTAAGGCTTATTTTTAAACTTTGCTACAATAAGCCCAGATGACCTTTATTTTAGGGAAAGTCTAGCTCCTCTGCTAAGGTGTGATCTTGCAGCTATGTCCTGAATGAGGGCTTTTTTTTTTCTCCTTGGTTAAAGGTTGAAGGTCTTCTCACCTTGTGCATCATTTAAAATTGTTCAGCTTATAGCTGTCCAGCACACCTTCCTTGTCCTGGGGCTGTTTAGTCCTATGAAAGCACAGCTAACTGTTCAGCAAAGACCCAGGGACATTCCAGCCAGATTTCAGGATTCTTTTTTTGTTTTTTTTTTTTTTTTTGGTTTTTTTGCGGTACCGGGGATTGAACGCAGGGGCGTTCTACCTCCGTGCTACACCCCCGGCCCTATTTTTTAGACTTTATTTTGAAACCGGGTCTCACAAAGTTGCGGAGGGCCTCACTAAGTAGAGAGAGAGAGGGAGACAGGGAGAGAGAGAGAGACAGAGAGAGAGAGAGAGAGAGAGAGAGAGAGAGAGATAGCTGAGGCTGGCTGCGAACCAGCATCCTCCAGTCTCCCTGTCTCCCAAAGTACTGGGATTACAAGCGTGCGCCACCACGCCCAGCAGGATTCTTTTTCTATAGTAGTGTCATTCTGGAACCCTTTCCTTTCCCTTTCAGCTGCCCCATCTTCCTTGGACTTTAATCTCTGCCTCCCTAACTCAGAATAACCAGCTTCCTCTGCTTGGAGACCCCCTCTCTGTACTGCCTTGCTACTAGGCAGAAATCTAGAGTGATTTTTATGTCCATCTTGCTTTTTTCTGTTTGTGCCTCATAGGAGGGTCTGTATTCAGAAAGCACATTCTGGCTCCTTTGGGGTCGGGAATGACACTCCAGGAATAGACAACTAGAAAACTGGAAAATGTATATGTGTACAGGATTCCCCCCTCCCCAGCCTTATCCACAGGGCAGATATTTCAAGATGTTCTGCAATGTGTGAAACCATGGATAGTACCAAACTATATATACTATGATTTTTCCCATGCACACACACGCCTATGACAAAGTTTAAGTTACAAATTAGTCATGGTAAGAGATTAAAAACAATAAGTACTTATAAAATAGAACAATTATAACAATATACTATAATAAATTATGCAAATATGTTCTCTCTCAAAATATCTTATTGTACTGTATTATATTTTTGGACTGTGTTTAATTATGAGTAACTGAAATTACCCATACAGAAAGTGAAACCTCAGAATAAGAAATATATATTACATAATTACTTACATCAGATAAGTGTGTGTGTGTGTGTGTGTGTGTGTGTGTGTGTGTGTGTTTGTGTATGCATGTATGTATGTGTATATATAATTATTTACAGATAGTGGAAAAGAGTAGAGAAATGTGATCCCAGAGAGAATGAAAATAATTCTCTTGTCCATGTGCCTTAACATTTCCCCAGAATTTTTTCTATCTTATTTTCTGTAGACACCTGCCAAATTTGTAAGGAGTGAAAAAAAATTCTTCCCTTCCCTTTCTACCCTATTCAACTGTTGTATGCTCATCTCTCTCTCTCTCTCTCTCTCTCTCTCTCTCTCTCTCTCTCTTTGTCAACATTTTATATTTGAAACTTTGAGTAGGCATTGTTAAAACTCAGGTTCTTGAAACTTGAAGATTAAAGACTCATTTTATGTTGAAAGTATGGTGTGGAATAAGTATAGTAGGATAAGTCATTGATGTCAAAATGAGGGATTCACTGGGTTAGTTATTAGATTTCTCATACTTCTCTGAGTCCCTTTGCTGATTTCATCCATTTTTTTCCATCTGTGTTTAAATTTGTCATAACCTATAAGTGAGCATCATTTTTAAAAATAAAGGACAGTGTTTTTAAAAAAAATGTTCCACTGAAAGTATAAAATAAAATAACATTTATTAGAAACACTTATTAGTGTGTTATTTTCTATTTCTTCTTTCTGGGTTCCAGGCATTTAGCTTTTCTTGATTCTGTGTACCTGGTAAACATTTAGAATGGGAAGGACAATACATCAGAACTTCCAGGGAAGTGAAGGCTTCTGTAGGCTTCCTGGTTACTCATACTTCTCCAACCATGGTTTAGGAAGAGAACTCAAAGTGACATACACATCCAAGTTTTCTCATGTCTCTTTGTCAGTATGTGACTAACGTAAACAAGAGACCCATCAACTCTATGGATCTCTGGGGATTGTCCTAACCCAAAGAAAAACATACCACACTGGGTGGGTAACTAGGTAGCAAGCAGGAAGACAAGTTGACTTGAGGTTTCCCTAAATATGCAATGCTCTCTCAAATCCTTGGTCCTAACCCCTCTCCAACTCAAAGGTTGCACAGGGACTTCCCTTTCTGGAATGTTCTCCACTCTGTGCTTCAGGAAAACTGTAGTCACTACTCAAACACAATTTAGTGCTACTCTCTGGAGACTTTCTTTACCAAGCAAACATATTTGCTACTTTCCCTATGCTTCCTATGGGCTCAATACAGTAGTGATCTTATAATATGTGATATATAAATTTCATGCTGATCTCCATACTACTTTGATAGCTTTGAGTACAGGGCAATATAATATCAAAGGAAATCAAGAGTCTAAAGAGGGAGCTTACATAATGGGAGAAGATCAATGCCAGCTACTTTTTTGGTAGAGGACTAATATTCAGGATATATAAAGAACTTAAAAGACCTAATACTAAGAAAATCAGAAAACCCAATCAATAAATGGGTAACTGAAATAGTCACTTCACAAAATAAGAAATACAAATGGCCAATAAATATGTGAAAAAAATGTTCAACATCATTAGCAATCAGGGAGATGCAAATCAAAACTACACTGAGATTCCATCTAACACCAAGTAGAATGGCAATTCACCAAGAACACAAACAACAGTAAATGCTGGCTAGGATGTAGGGAAATTGAAACTCTTATACAATGTTGGTGGGATTTCAAATTAGTGCAGCTGCTACGGAGATCTGTGTAGAGATTTCTCAGAAAACTGGGAATGGATCCACCATATGATCTAACTATACTACTCCTGGGTACCTTTCCAAAGGATTGAAATCAGAATATTATGGTGATACATGCATATCCATGTTTATAGCAGCACAACGCATAATAGTCAAATCATGGAACCAACCTAGGTGTTCATCAACATATGAATGGATTACAAAATTATGGGATATACACACAATGGAATTCTACTCAGCAATAGGATTCCTTATATGTAGGATAATTCTTAAAACGTACCTGCCACTTCCTCCTATTTCTTTCCACCAAGGGTCCTTAAATAGTTTACAGAGTGTTTTCCTCTCAGCTTATAATATTTTGGATCATAGAGCTGCTTCTCTGTTTTGCATTAAGAAGAAAGAATAATTAGTCTCAAATTACTTTCTGTTTGCATTAGATTACACATTTACATTTAAAATATAATCAGTTCAATTACTGAGACTAAATACATAGCATTTATCCATGCAGTCACACTAACCATTCTCATGTTCAAGAAAGCAGAAAAAAGTGAGACTTTATTTATTTTGGATTTCCTTTGGTTCAATTTTCAGTATCCTAAAATAACAGTGACACTTTTAAGTCCTTGCATTTACACAGAGCCTTACATTTTATATAGCCCTGTGCAGACTGCATTTTAAATTCATGAAGATGCTTTGTTGTAGGCAGTATGTGTGGTACCTGCGACACAGAGAATAATACTACAAGGGTCTTGCCATTTAGAAGCAGGGTTGTATAAAATGTCATATAATAAAACACATATACACAGAGAGAAACACAATATCAGATTAGAGGGAAACAGATTCTATCTACATTTGATATCTATTGATGTTATCTTATCCTACTCTTGATAAAGATCCTGTGAGGCCGTTGTATCATTTAGGCAGTTGTCTTCACCAGTGAGTGACAAACATCTCCAAATTGAAGGCTTACATTAGATATATGTTTATTTCCTTCTCAAGTAAAAACAAAGCCAGGAAGTAGATATACAAGGCTAGTTTAATGATTCTATAGTCATAAAATAGGCAGGGTTCTTCCAGATTTCCTCCATGGAATGTCTAGATTATGGCTTTCATGTCAGCAAGGTTCATAATGAATGAACTTGGGGGAGAAAGGAGGAGTGCCCTTTCTTTTAAGGAGATTCATGCAATGCTTCCTCTTTGGTAGGAAATTAACAGCCTGTATCAAGGCAGGGATGACATGGTCATGGATCTTTGCAAGTGAAGAACTGCAGGCTCAGAGTAGAATGTGTTATCGCATGGAGTTGAAAGGCCTGAATCTTTCTAACTGACTCACTAAAGATGAGACTTGGTAGCCAGGCATGGTGGCGCATGCTTGTAATCCCAGTACTTGGGAGGCTGAGACTGGAGGATCTGGGTTCGTGGCCAGCCTCAGCTACTTAGTAAGGCCCTCCGCAAGTTAGTGAGACCCTGTTTCAAAATAAAGAATAAAAAATAGGGCTGGGGGTGTAGCCCGGAGGTAGAATGCCCCTGGGTTCAATCCCCAGTACCGAAAAAAAAAGATGAGACTTGGTGCAAATCATCCACTTTTGTGCATGCACAGCTTCTCAATGGAAATTTTTTTTTTAAAAAAGTCATTATCTCCAAGATGAGAAATACTTTGTGAGGATCAAATGACAGAACTCATGTAAAAACAATTGCAAACTATAGAGTCCCATACTAATTAGGTGGAGATGGAATTTTGGTTACAAGATCATCATCGCACAGGTCGAACAATGAAACGTGACCTCGTGGCTAACATTTTTAAAAGCCAGCAGGTAGAAGATTTTTCAAGAATTTATAGTTGGACAGTCACTTCCTTTCACCACTTCCTTTATTTCCACCTTTCCCTTTAGACATTTATATTGCACTGTTTCCTCGGGACAGTTCGAAGTGTGCTTCTTTCTGGGAATGCTTCTTAGAAGAAGAGAACCAAATCCAGCTTTGTTTGGTTTGTGTTCAGAATGAAGGAGGCTGAGGGAATGTGTGAACGCTGAGACCAAACAGCTCAACAGTGTCATCTGATCTTGTTACCTTGGCTGCTTGCAGGGAGCTAGAAAACCAGAGCCAGGGAATGGGGTGGGTACCAAAGAGTTTTCCAACAGCTCTTATCCTGTGCTTTGCCTCAGCCTCAGGGTAGAAAAATTTTTATTAGAGCACTGAGATGGAATTTAGGGAACTTGCTAGCATTTGGAGGATTAATTTCCTTTATTAGGATATAATTATTTCTCCTTGGATTCTTAAGATGTTCCTTCAAGGTCATTCCTATTTTGCTGATTTATTAATTTTTCTGATAAAGTAGGTTCAAATGAACCCATTTTATTTTTATTTTAATATTTTTATCGGTGCCCATTTTATGATGGAGTGCTATAGTTTGGATATGATTTGTCCTCCAAAGTTTATAGGCTGGAAGCTTGGTCCTCAATGTCAGGGTTTTGAGAGGTGGTAGCTCTTTAAGAGGTGGGGCCTAGTGGAAAGTGATTAGGTTGTCAGCACACCAGCCAGGAAAGGGATTCCTTCTTATGAGAGTGGGTCAGGTCTCCCAGGACTAAATCAGTTCTTGAGAGAATGGGTGGTTATAAAGCGAGTTTGGCTTTCTCTCTTGCTTCTACCCTCCCTTTGGACATACTCATTTCCCTGCTGCTTCTCTGCCATCTTGTGGCACAGCCAGGTGGCCCTTGTAAAATGTTGGTGCAGTGCTGTTTGGATTTTCCAGCCACCAGAATTGTGAAACTAATAAGCCTCTTTTCTTGATCTATTACCCAGTGTCAGATCATTGTGTGTGACAGCAACACACAACAGACCAAGAAAGGAAGAAACTGAGGTACACAAAGTAATAGCCAGTCATTCGTAAGAGGATGGCATGTTCACAGTTTTGGGTCAGTTTGCTTACTGGCTCTGCCTTGTTGAACAAATTCTTTAGCACTTCTGAGCTTCGGTTTCCTGACTTCAAAATGGGGCTAACAATACCTACCTCTTAAAGTTATCGTAAAAGCCATACAAAAGCATCGAGTGTGGCGCCTCCTATGCAGAAGTCATTCATAATTCAATAAATGATGCTTCTTGTTATTCAGTACAACTGAATACAAGACCGAGAGTCTTGTATCAAGACACTCAGCACTCCTGATTGAAGTCTAATGCTCTCTTTCATGACAATGACTCCCCTGGCCTCTCATTCTCCTCAGTCAAAATGTTGCCTGCCTTCCCATCCGTTCCTTTCTTTATCTGGTAGGTAGGTGGGGAGAGAAACAGGAATTTTATCTGGATCATGGGTGGTATGATATGGAGAGAGCTTTTAGAACGGTAAATGGAGAAGAGTCAAATCTTAAATTTACTCTCCTTCAGTTTACAAATGGAGAAACTAAGGCCCATAGAAGGGAGATAACTTTTCTTTTGTTCTTGTGATTTTTTAAAAAATCTTTTTGGATTGCAGCAAAGCCCAAGTATTTATGGATTTGTTTTTCTTGCCTTGACTGATCTCACACTTAAAAGGCAACATTTAGCAGTATAGGAAAGTAAAACCCAATTATGGCCATCTAGAGCAGCTGGAACAGTTAGAGTTTTAATATGCACTTGATAGTGGTTTATAGCTCTCAGTTTACAGCGGGCTGTCTTCCTGTGCTTGCCACTAATTAAATGTATTGCTCTGGTTCACCATGGACAGAATAGGTCAATGAATGTTGTAGTACTTTGAAGGAGATGAAGCACCGCTCAAAGGCTTTGCATGAAATGGCATTGGTCTTATTAGTATTCCTATCTAGAGTCTTAAAATTCTCAGTAGTTTAGCAACCAGAAGTATTCTTTGAAATATTTTAGTCTACCAGCCAGAAAACTAGCTTTTGGTGGGACAGGAAGTGGGAAATCTAAGCTTATAAGAAGGACTCTAATACTGTAGTCCTGAGTAGGACTTGAAAGATCTTCGATACCCTCTGAATTTTTCAGGTAAGGAAAATGAGGATTTAAGAAAGGGAGTAACTTGCGCTAAGTCATATAACCCAAGGGTGACAGAACAGGGAGCATGTCTGCCAATTTGTATAATATGCAGAACTTACTTGTAGTTTGTTTTTGCTCTTTAGAATCCATGAGAAGTAGAGAATTCATGTGAAACATAATTCAAATCCAGAAAAAAAAATGCATGAGCAAAAAAAAAAAAATCTGCCTGGTAAATACTTCTCAAGCAAAATATGAGCTCCATGGTCAGCTCCTTAGGAGGTCTTTGCAGCCCCATAACAATGAGCTTGCATTTAGCACATATGAGATTGATGGACTGATCAACTGGAAAATTCTAAGAGGAGCTAAGTCATTTCATTTTATGCATAATGATTGTCTTTTTGTTACTCAGGCAGACCAAAATGGAGAGGGCACTGGCCTGGTTACTGTATCATGGCACCTCTAGGTTATGGGTTTAGGGTCAGTGACCAATTTCTGCCTTTCCAAGCCAAGAGGTTCAAATCCTCAGGATAGAGTCCCTTTCTCTGGGTGTAATTACTGTGAAGGGTACAGTTGGCTCTGCTGTCATTTGGCTTTGTGTTTTGTATAAACCCTGGCTGAGTTTTATGAGTATTATGCATTTCTCATTTCTGAGCCCATGCCTGGTTGGGAACAGTGATTTAGGGAAAGAAAAATGGTGCTGGATCCATTGCAGGACCAAACCCAGCAGCCTCATTACCCTGGAGCTGAAGCAGAGACCCCAGCCCTCTAGAAGGTTCTGTGGTCTGTTGACTGTGCTTGTGGGAGGGGACTGCTTCCATGCAAAGACCTCAAGGGAGACCCTGAACAGGGAGAACGATTTCTGGAGACGCTGTTGCAAAGTCAGGATCCATTGTGGCACCTCACAGATGAGAGACTGGTATTGTCTGGTGCAAATAAGTCAGAAGATAGCCTATTCCAGAGATAGTTCCAACCAAAGAAGCCTAGTTCTCTGTGTTGTTTCTGTTCTTCAGTCTGACTTCTTCAACAGTAATATAGAAGAAATAATATTGATAAAGCAACACATGCAATAATACAAAGAATCATTAATTAAACAACTATGATTTTCAGATGCTTTAAATTGTCTTATCTAAACTTTACCCAATCCTCAGAGGAAGGTGTTATTCAACCCATTTCACAGATGTCCATATTAAACCTCAGAAAAGTGAACCAAGTGACTACTAAGGAGAAAATTATGCTAAAATATTCCTCTCTGGCCCTGAAGTCTGCTATTTCTTCTATAACATATTTGCACATTTCTTTATATTTTACAAACTACATTCACTGTTGCTAATGCATTTGATTTCTGTAACCTAGCTTTTCTCATGATCCTTATTTTACACACTAGAAAACTGCTCAAATTTATATTTTTAGGAAGTGACAGAGTTGGGATTTAAATCTAGGTCTCTCTGGCATTAGAAAATAAATGGTGTGGTGGCGCACACTTTTAATCCCAGTACTTAGGAGGCTGAGACCGGAGGATCCGGGTTTGCAGCCAGCCTCAGCAACTTGTGAGGCCCTCCGCAACTCAGTGAGACCCTGTTTCAAAATAAAGAATAAAAAATAGGGCCGGGGGTATAGCCCAGAGGTAGAATGCCCCCTGGGTTCAGTCCCCAGTACTGCCAAAAAAGAAAATAAATGGATGGATTTTTTTGAGTACCCCAATGTTATAAAGGTTTGTGATTCTAGGAATACCTGCTCTGTGTGTGGATCACAGCCAAGGGTCCTTACAGACTCCAGAGGGAGAAAGATCCACAGGGATTTAGGGAAAACAGAGGCAAAGAACACATTATTATTAGCTTAGATTTGGCATCAATCCCTAATGCAGGGAATTCTGACAACCTCGTCTGAACTATGTGCAGCACACTTTATTAGGTATTTGGGCCTGAGCCCAAGACCAACCATGAGTCCAGCTGCTCTGTTTCATTGCCGCGCTCAGCATGCAACTTGGATTTTACCCCGATGTTTGATCAGAAGAGCCAGCAGAATAGAATCAAAGACCTGCAATCAGGTTCTGACTTTCAATGAACACTGACCTGTAGTGCTTCGTATAGCTTTTACTAATAAGGGAAAAGAGACAGAGGGAGAAAGCAGGACAACAGGACATTTCTTTCCCTCCATTAGTATCACACAAACGCACATGCTGCCTCTTCCTACTTCAAATTCCCAGAAATGCTGAATGTAGACTTTGGCCTGCTTTTCTTCCCCAGATTACCTGTATTCTTAATTTTTTTCAGGCTTCCAGGACTTTTCATTCATTTCTTGATCCTCTGTTGAGTTTTTTTCAAACCTTTCGGAATGCTGGAAATCTCAGCCACCCCCTCCCCCAATTCCAGCTTTGGATATTGATCTTTTGCTCCTTTGAGGGTCAAAGTTCTCTGTCAATTATTAATAAATGACAAAAAGATCCATCCCTTCACCCAACCATTTAGTATCAAAGTAAAATTGTATAACGGAGTACCATCTTGGCATCTGATATTTTTAGTATAAGAATAAAGAGCAATACAGGGAAAATAACTAGGTATGGAGTTAATCTCAACATCAGGATCAATATTGGACCAGGAATGGGGAGTAATTATACAATTTGTGTGTGAGCACCACACTTCAACTTAGACCAAGTCGGAGCATCAGCCATCAGCCATGTATCACTGCTTATGCCAAATGCAAACTAAGTTATTGGTGGTCAGTTTCTGTAATTCAGCTCTGCTGAACTAGACATGTGGAAAATAAATAGCTGGACAGGACATTAAGCAGGCCTTTGCTGCTGAGCGAGTGTTAATGAGGAAGTGGATGGATTCTGGAATGGGAATCCAGATGTCTGAATTTTCAACTTGAACTTGCCACGAACCAACCTCCCGAGCTGGGGCTAATTCCCCTTTCTGGGTCTCGGTTTCCCCATAGGAAGGTGAGAGGAAGGTAGCTCCTAAGTGCCGTGATCTAGAATTTTGTGGCATAGGGATTACTTACAACGGAAATAGCAGTTTGAAAAACCCTTGTCCTCTTTATCTTTAAAAGTCCAATTCCTGCTCTTTTTCCAAGTGTTAGTTTACATAGCTTCTCCTCTCTGAAGCCTGTCCTGATGCCCCAATGAGACTCTTCTTGCTTTTCAATCCCCAGTGCATTTCAATGAATGCAGTTTGTGTCACTTAATACTTTGTACTTCATAGTATTATTATTATTTGTGCCCATATCCTAGTATTGATTAAACTTGCACAAATCCTTAATAGCGGGGTAGACATTTAATCCATTTCTGCATCTCTCATTGTCGCTGCTTCAGTGGATGGCACACGGTAGATATTTATTGTTTTGTGGTATGATGATTACGTTAATCAGAGTCTGGCTGAATGGATAATGAATGAAAAGACAAATAAAAATGAATAAATAAATAAGCAAGGAAATGGGAATGGTTTGATTGATATTGTGTTTTTAAGACTAGTATTGTTCAGTGTAAGAGCTATTGCTCTGTATGAGGCATTATGTAAAGCACTATATATAGAGAGAGACATAGATAGTCATAGAATCTCACAACATTCATGTAGGGTAGGTGGTATTATTCCCCTTTTAAAGATAAAGAAACTAGCCAGGTGTGTGTGTGTGAGCACCACACTTCAACTGAGACCAGACTGGAGCGTCAGCCATGTATCACTGTGTATGCCAAATGCAAAGTTATTGGTGGTCAGGTTCTGTAATCCTGTAATACCTGTAATCCCAGTACTTGGGAGGTTGAGATAGGAGGGTCCTAGGTTCAAAGCCAGCCTCAGCAACTTAGGGATGCCCTCCACAATTTAGTGAGACCCTGTTTTAAAATAAAAAATAAAATAGGGCTGGGGGTGTAGCTCAGTGGCAGAATGCTCCTACACACACACACACACACACACACACATACACACACACACACACATATACACACATACACACACACACAAAATAAAAAGATAAAGAAACTGAGATTTAGAAAAACTAAGCAGTTTACCTAAATGATTTAGAGCCCCAGTGTGTCTGACCACAGAGAGAGTGTTCTTAGCCATTGGACTATATGTATGACATCTCCAGGTGAGGAGGTAGAGAGCAAGGAGAGATGTTTAGAAGGACGCAGCTTTACATCAACTATTAGAGATCACGTACCTGATTCATCTTTCAATGCCTGTCATATGTTTCTTCTTTCTTTTGGAAGACTCAGAAAACATGGCAATCTCATTTTCCAAGAATATCCAGGCAACTTGTGTCTATTGCTTCTTGAATGAGATTATGGAAGGATTGAAGGCTGATTGCCATTCCACTCATTGTATTGGCCCAGTATCAACTTTGGTGTTCACTTTGCTTGCATTTCAGACTGAATGTTCTATGCAATTATGCACAGTGTCATCACCATTTTATTTGGGAGGTAGGGTTCCAGAAATCCCCTCTCTTATACTGAGGTACTGGCCTAACAATGTCATTGGCATGAGACCTACATCAACTCAACCCTCAAGTTGAGTTCAAGTTGACTATGTTTTCTGCAGGGTTTCTGGATTATGGGCTTATGTAATGTTGTTGGTGGTTGTTATTCTGGATGCCGACTGTTAATGCTGGCACTAAGTTTGGATATAGAATGGTAAGCCAAGAAAATATGACTCAACATTAGTCTCAATCACACTTTGTAGTTAGGATAAACATGTGGGTTAATAGTGGTATACATCATCACTGATTAAATCAAATGCAATGTAATAAATTAAATGAAATAAAACTCTTTAATAGGCTTTATTTTTAGAGTTATGGTTTATCAGGGAGATTTCCCATATTCCCATATTCCCATATTCCCCTTGCTCCTACACATGCACAGCCTCTCCCACTATAAACATCTTGCACCCGACTGGTACATTTATTATAACCGATGAACCTATATTGGCACGTAATTATCACCCCAAGTCCATACTTTGCACTAGAGTTCCCTCTTGGGTTTGTATATTCTGTGGGTTTTGACATTGTATGTCCAATGATATATCCATCATTATAGTATCCGTCATTATAGTATCAGATAGAACAGTTTTACTGCCCTGAAAATCTTCTGTTCTCTACTATTTATCCCTCTCTTCCTACTATCCCCTCATAAATACTAATTTCCTTAGTATCTCCCTAGTTTTGCCTTTTGTAGAATGTCATATAGTTGGTATCATACACTGTGGAGCATTTGAAGTTGGACTTCTTTCACTTAGCTATGTGCACTTAAGTTTCTCTATATTGTCTCATGCCTTGATAGCCCCTCTTTTTAATCCCTGAATAATATTCCACAATCTGTATGTGTCACAGTTTGTTTATCCATTCACCCATTGAAAGACATACTGGCTGCTATTAGGTTTTGACAATTATGAATAAAGCTGCTATAAACACCCTTGTGCATGTTTTTGTGTGGAAATAAATTTTTTACTCATTTGGATAAATACCAAGGAGTATAATTGCTATACCACAGGGCAGGAGAATGCTTATTTGTATAAGAAAATAGCCAATTGTCTTAAGTGGCTGCACCAGTTTGCATTTCTGCCAGCAATGAATGAGAGTTCCTGTTGCTCTACATCCTCACTGACATTTGGTGGAATTAGTTTTCTGGGTTTTGGCCATTCCAGTAGCCATGAAGTAATATCTTAGTGTTGTTTAATTTTCATTTTATGATAAGGAGCACTTTTCATACATTTACTTTTTATACATATATCTTTTATCATGAAATCTCTGCTCAGGTCTGTTGCCCTTTTCTTTTTAATTGAGTTGTTCATTTTCTTTTCTAAATACTTTTATTGGTGCATTGTAATTATACATCAGAGTGAGGTTCAAAGTGATACAAACGTACATGCACACAGCACTTGGTGTGCTTCCCTCCAGATCCTCCCCTGCTACCTACCCCTTCTCACACATATTAATGAGATTGGTAGTGAAACCTTCATATATGGAAATAGCATTATTTGAATTGTTTCCGTCATCAGTTCTTCTTTTCATCTTCCCATCTCCTTCAATTCCCCCTCCCCTTTTCTATTCGTCTCTCTCCTCGTTTATCTAAAGTCCCATTTCTTCCCTATTTTCTCTCTATCTTCAAACATCTGAGAAAAATAATATGACCCTTGACTTTCTGCAACTGGCTGATCTCACTTCGCATACTATTCTCTAGATCTATCCGTTTTCAAGCAAATGACATAATTTCATTTTTTCTTTATGATTGAGTAAAATTCCATTCTGTGTATTACCACATTTTTACTATCTATCTGTTGATGGATACCTAGGTTGATTCCATAATTTGGCTATTGTGAATTATGCTGCTATCATAGAATATTGTAAGTTTAATTCTTTGGAAAAGATATTGAGAAGTGGTATTAGTTGGGTAATATGGTGTTTACATTTATAGTCTTTTGAGGAACCTCTATACTGATCTCCACAGTGGTTGCACTAACATGCAATCCCAACAATTGTGTATAAGAATTCCTATTTCCTCACATCCTTGTGAGCATTTATTCTTGTTTGTATTCTTGATGATTGCCATTCTAATTGGAGTTAGATGGAATCTCAGTGTAGTTTTGTTTTGCATTCCCCTGATTGCTAATGATGTTGAACATGTTTTCATATATTTATTGGCCCTTTGTATTTCTTCCTTTGAGAAGTATCTATTCAGTTCAATTTCCCATTTTTATTGGGTTATTTGTTTTTTAATGTTAATTTTTTTACGTTCTTTATATATTCTAGATAGTAGTCCTCTACCAGAGGAAAAGCTGGCAAAATTTTTCTCCTATTCTCTAGGCTCTCTCTTTAGATTCTTGATCATTTCCTCTGCTTCAAAGAAACTTTTTAATTTGATGCTATTCTATTTATTGATTCTCAGTTTTATTTCCTGGAACTTTAGAGGTCTTATTGAGGAAGACTCTACCAGTGCCTATATGCTGGAGAGCAGGTTCTATGGTTTCTTTTAGCAATTGTAATGTTTCCGATGTAATTTCTGGGTCTTTGATTCATCTCGAGTTGACTCTTGTGCAGGGTGAGAGATAGGGATCTAATTTTATTTTTGTACATATGGACATCTAGTTTTCTCTGCACCCATTTGTTGAAAAATCTATCTTTCCTCCAGCATATTTTTTGGCACCTTTGTAAAAAATCAACAAGTTATAATTGTAAGAATTTGCTTTTGCATCTTCTATTATATTTTATTCCTCTATGTGTCTTTTTTGTGCCAATACCATGTTGTTTTGTTATTCTAGCTCTTTAGTATAGTTTGAATTCAGATATTTATGCCTCTACCATGGTTCTTAGTGCTCTGAATTAATTTGGCTATTCTGGGTCTTTTGTTTCTCCCATATGAATTTTAAGACTTTTTTTTAGGTCTGTGAAGAATGACATTGGTATTTTGATAGGTGTTACATTAAATTACTTTTGTTAGTATGGCCATTTTGCTAAGATGTCCATTATGATGTTGAAAAGGAATGCCTTATTCCTGGTCTTAATGAAAGTTTTTAATTTTTCTCCATTAAGTATTATGTTAACTGTAGGGTTCTTTTTTTTCTATTTTCTTGTTTTTTTAACTTTCTCCCTCTTTTTGTGTATAGATATTCTCTGTTAATTGAGGAAGTTCTTATCTATTCCTAGTTTGCCTAGCATTTTTTATCATGAGTGGGTATTGAATTTTGTCAAATTTTTCCTAAATCTATTGCTATGCTTATGTCATTTATATCTTCTTTAGCCTATTGATGTGCTGTCTTGTTTTAATCTATTTTCAAATGATGAACCAATCTTATATACCTTGAATAAACCCCACTTAGTCATGGTGCATAATTCTCTTTCTACATTGTTGGATTTGGTTTGCTAATATTTTATTGAGAATTTTTTATTCCACTTCTTCTTATTGCATCAATTATCTTGTATTCAATACTAAGTCAAAACACATTATATAGTTGAATCCAATGAATCCTTTGCCTGTGCTTAATCTTTCTGGCACTTCAGGCCATCTGTATATCCTCAGGGCTTCTTAAAAGAAGGATGCATAAGAATGGTGTCTTCTCACATCAGCTGATTCTCCCATTGTCTGTCAGTATTCTCATTGCTGTAATCCAAGATAACTGACCCCACAATTTAGAGGAAGGGAGATTTATTTGGTCACAGTTTTTTGGAGATCTCGGAATTCAGTCCATGTGAGGCTGGGGTGCAGAGCCAGAGCTCAGGCTATGGTGGCAGAAAGTATCCACTAATGAGATTACAGCCAAGCCCCATTTCCAAAATTCCTACCTTTTTTCCATGAGGGGTAGGGGGTAATTCTAAATCCAAACCATTACACTTATCTAGAAACAAAGACTTATAATCTGACAAGCACTGCTTCAATGGTCCAGTCACAAATGTCACCTCTTCATGTGGCCTCGATGATTTCTCTCTTTTCTTCTAGTTGGATGCTGGGGAGTATCTTATTGTTTCAAGGATGAGTATCTTATTGTTTCAAGGATGAACCATGGACATCCAATTAGTTTTTATCATGTAGGTGTCCTAGGGCCCTGACCATAAGACAGGTTGTCTCCTGGGGTCTCTTTAGTTGTAAACAGATACTCAGACCATAGTGAAGCCATGGTGTCCAGCCAAGTTCTTGTAAGTTCTTCCTTTCCTATCTTGGGTCAGATTCCATTTCCCGTGTCCACTACCCACAGCCATGTTGTATGTGAATAGATTTCCCAGAACAACAGACAACAACAATCCTATTCTAGAGCATATGCTCAAAGATTTCCTTCAACTGTGTTCAGCCTAGTTGAACTAAGGCACAGTGGAAATTATGACTACTCCTCTTCCCACACTCCGGCTCCATCAGAACTTGTTGGCTGCCCTTGCCGGGACTGTTTCTCCTGAGGTCTGGTGCTCTTGGCATTCCTGCTGTCCAATTTTACATCAAACCAATGACAGGATATTATGAATGTCTAACAGAGCATGCTCTGTGAAGTCCAATGCTTTAACATAACTTCTGTTCATAACAGCAAAGAAGTAATAGACTTGGCTGAACTTTTCTGACAAACAGGCAATCAGTATTATGAGCACTTCCTTATGAAGACTTTCCATTGTGTCTCTTTTAGGCTCGGAAAAGCTGAGAATTCAGATAAGCTCAGAAACAGAATTCTGATAAGCTGTTGAAATGATTGCATAAACAGATTTGATTGGTGATAATTATTTACTAATCTCCCAGTGTAGCTAGACCAATGCACCCTCAAGATTACCTCAATGTCACTGCTGAATTAGTCCAGAATTATCCTAAGGCTGGACAGTCCATTGCTATGAGTGACTTATGCAGTCATACAAACATCCCTCAGATCTATTTGTTTCCTTAATCCAATTGGATCCCACTGGGGCATGCTTTCATTCTTTTACTGCTGTGGTTTATGATCATAATGATAATTCTGTGTAATCCTAAAGCTTAAAGGGCTTCAGCACACTTCCCTGGAGAAGTTATCAAATTTAGAGGAAACAGCATTGATCTTAGCATCAGAAACTTTATCTCAAAGTCATGTGGCCACAAGTAATGAAGTTGGTCTGTTCCTCCTCTCTCCCTCCACTTTCTCTGCATTCTCTTTGGCAAATTGATGCACACATAACCTATTGAATTAAAGCTAATTTTAGTTCCAAAGCCATTAGGAAATAAGATCCTGCAGCAATTTTAAGTAATTTCATTTCAGCTGATTAAGATATTTAGCTATAATGCATCACATTTTATGCTTGAAGACACTGTCAAAATCAAAAGCACACTAAGTACACAGTGTCCTATGAGGTCACACATTGGTAGTGGTATCTATTTAAGACTTTCGATAACTCAGTGAAAAATTCTTTGAGAGATTTCCTATTCCCTTAGTCATATGGGAAAAGTTGAGAACCCCTAGACAGCTACAAGAAAGATTCTTATCAATCAAAGAGAGGATCCAGGTTCGCGGCCAGCCTCAGCTACTTAGTGAGGCCCTCCGCAACTTCATGAGACCCGGTTTCAGTAAAGGATAAAAAATAGGGCTGGGGGTGTAGCTCGGAGGTAGAACGCCCCTGGGTTCAATCCCTGGTACCGCAAAAAAAAAAAGATGTTTATGGTTCTATTTATCACTATTTTAGAATTCTATTTGTGCAATGCAATTATACATCATAGTGAGATTCACAGTGATATATTCATATATGTATAAGACATCTCATGGTGTGTTTCCTTCCACATCCCAAACCGCTACTCCCTTTTTCCCTAGTAAGATTGGCAGTGATACCTTCACATATGAACATAACATTATTTGGTTTGTTTCCTTTCTCAAGCCTCCCTTTTCCTCTCCCTTCCTCCCTGACCCCTTCTGCCATTCTACTGGCCTAGCTTCTCATTTTCATCAAGTTCCTTTTTTTTCTTTTTTGCACATTTGTATTTTTATATTTTGTTCTTAATTTAGATGTAGACTTGTGTCTGAGCCTGTTCTTGCCTCCATTTTGATTTTAGCTTATGCCAATGATTTCTATTCCCTACATTTGAAGAATTATCTACACATATCCATAGAATTAATTACCACCCAATCCCATGTGACAGGTAGTAGAGAGGCCCTTGAGAAAAATCTTGAAACCTCTTATACAAAAATAATACATCCAGCCAGGTGTGGTGGTGCATGCCTATAATCCCAGTACTTGGGAGGCTGAGACAGGAAATCACAGGTTTGAAGTCAGCCTAAGCAACTTAGAGAGACTCTCAGCAACTTAGTAAGACCCTATTTCAAGATAAAAAATAAAATAGGTCTGGGGGTGTAGCTCAGAAGTAGAATTTCCCTGGGTTCAATCTCCAGTACCAAATAATAATGATAATAATAGTAACAACAATTTGCCAGAGATACAGACACTTTAATTATTTCTAGTAGCCAGTCCTTATGTATTAAACCTATTAGAAAATTAGATCAATATTATTATACTCCAAGTGCATACAGTCTTCTACCAGATACATAACGAGAACAACTAACATTCCATACGATCTTGCTACATGCTAGACATGTCAGTGCTGGGCATTGGCTATTTCATTTGATTTTGACAATTGTCTTAAGAAAAGGAACTATGATGACCCCCTTCTTAAAGGTGAGAAAATGGAGGCTTTAAAAACAGTAAATAGCTTGCTTGAGATAGTGTATCCAGGAAGTTTTGGAGTTGAACCAAGTCAGTCCAGGCCTTGTCCTGCAACCACCATTCGACCACACTGAATGGAAGTAGGACCAGGTGTACATGTTTAGGAAAGAGCAGTGTGTGGTGTTCTCTGGGATCACAAGACAGACATCACCTGCCTCCGACCAGAAGACTAGAGGAGCTGGTGGGACAGTGATCACTTGAGTACCAATGATGTGACAGCACTGTGGCTTGACTGCTGACCAGGAAGGAGAGGAGGCAAGGAGGAATGTTCCAACACAGAGCACCCTGGGTGCCGCAGAGAATCAAGGGAAGAGTATGTTCAGAGCCCCAAGCCCCCATCTTAAAACACTCCCTTCCTTACTGGGGACATTTTCCTACCTGTCCCCTTTAAAACACTTTTCCTGTTACTGGAGTCTAATAGTGCAATGAATAGGACCTTTACTGTCAGAAAGACCCAAGTTCAAATCTCTGCCTCATAAATTGCTATTTTTATCACTTTGGACATGTCATTTCAAACCTCTGAATTTTACTGTGATTGTCTGTAAAGTGGATATATTAATACTTATCTCACAAACATATGAGAATACAAGACTAACAAAGAGAGTGTTAGATGGGACCCACTGAGCCACACACCCACAGAGCAGGCGCTCAGTCAGTGAGGATCCACTCCCTTTAAACTTCAGTGTTGGGAGAGGCTTTTGCCTCACTCTTTTGTGCTTTGCTCCAATCACACTCCAATCTAGATTTTCTTTCTCAAAAAGATAGCTAAACACCAAGCCTGACCTTTTACTGGCTTCTTCCCTTCAAGGGATTTCAAATGTCAGAGATTTTATTAAGGATGCTCATTTGGGGCATGTTTTGGTACTGGAAAAATGTAGCCCCAGGGCAGGTGATTCTTATTATTCAAGGCATGGGCTTCTAATCTATGAGAGATGGTCCTAAACGCTAAGGGGGAAAGAAGAGGAGACAGTTGAGTCCCAAAAGATGTCCTGAAGGAATCAATACTCAATGGTTCTGCCAAACCACAGAGATGTTGTAAAAATGTGACAGTCCATGGGCTAGCTCAAACTCTAAAGTAAGGTTTCCAATTCCCTGGCCAGCGATAGTTGAGGCTTAGCTCTGCTCTGCAGAGTGTACTGGAGTTACAGTATTTCCAAACAGCCTCCTTCCCATCAGCAAGTAAGCAGTCTTTGTTGTAATCAATAAGTGCAATTATAGAATCGGTGACTGGGACCCATTCTTTTTGATATTTTTATTTATTTTAGCGATCCGTCCTGGTATTTTTAAACTTTTACTGCTGTGTTGTGATTATATATCCTAGTGAGATTCAAAATTATACATTGAGCTGGGCATGGTGGCGCACGCTTGTAATCCCAGTACTTTGGGAGGCGGAGACCGGAGGATCCAGGTTCGCGGCCAGCCTCAGCTCTCTTTCTCTCTCTGTCTCTCTGTCTCTCTGTCTCTCTCTCTCTGTCTCTCTCTCTCCTTAGTGAGGCCCTCCGCAACTTCGTGAGACCCAGTTTCAAAATAAAGTATAAAAAATAGGGCCGGGGGCGTAGCGCGGAGGTAGAATGCCCCTGCGTTCAATCCCCAGTACCGCAAAAAAAAAAAAAAGATACATTGATACATGTACACATTACTTGCTGTATTATCCTCTGCATCCTTCCCCATTCTTAAGGCTACTCACCAAAATGCCATTCTCAGACCATTGCCCGGCACTGGAAAACATTCTGGTCATTATTCCAGTTAGGCAAATATGTTTATTTCCTGTTTAATTCTTCTGATTTTCCAAAAGACCTGTCTCGGCATCCCAAGGAGGTACTCAGATGTCACCTCATATAACTATGATAATGTCATTCAATTTGGAATTTAATTCATTCAAACATTTTTGTGTTTACCATCTCCTCCACTGCCTCTTCCTGTTCATTTTCCACATTCTTTTTCTTCCTCCCCTTCTTTTTTTTGGGGGAATAAAAGTTTGGTGTGGTTAAAAGTATTTTAATTCTATTCACACTTCAAAGCTTTCATTGAATTAAGTAAATTATATTTTATTAAGGAAATTTCAAACTGACCTGGTTTTGTAAAGTCTTTAAATTTTTTTTTGCCTTTAAAAAGACTAAGTTTCTCCAATTTTTCATTCTATGGATACTCACCTAGCACCTAGGCTCTGTTCTAGGGATGTAGATGTGTCTATTATATGGTTTCTGCTCTAAAAGTGCTTGTAGCCACGTAGGAAGTTAAAGATACAATTAAAAGTATTAATAAAACATAACAAAAATGTAATGCAGGAATATCAAAAGGGATGAGGTTTTTTTTTTTCCTTTTCCTTGCTGGATAAGACACTATTTGACTAGACCTTCAATATTGACAAAAGTAATGAAATCAACACTTTGTGGTGCAATATTTAAACTGTCCAGCTTCTCTGGAGCCCCAGATACATATAGGGAAGTGATAGGAAATAAGGATAGAAAAGGTATAGCTGTGCTGATGGCTACAAAGTGTTGGGGGGAAAGGATTTGTACACTCGCAGGGCCCACCCCTCACCCAGGGGTCTGTTCTTCAAAGGGAGGTCTCCTTTGAGTATTCCCTTCAATGCAATCTGCTGCAGCAACCATAAGATAGTGCTCAGTGTCAAAGGATTGGGGAGGGTAACTAAATAGCAGAAAGAGCGACAGCAGAAGGGAGACCTGGTAGGAGAGGCAGGAGGATGCTATGTCTTGCCTTCCAGCTCCTATGTGCTCCCCTCAGCCACACACCCTGATCTTGCAGCTGTTACCCAGGCTGCTAAAGAGGCGACCACTGTGTGGTAGAAAAAAAGCAATCTTTAGGAAGAAGGAACTACTGATCTTAGGACTTTCTTCTGAAAAAAATAAATACTCCACAAGCCAATTTGATCATTGTCAGAACACAAGCTTCCCATTTGCAATCTGAAGTCAAAGATAGGGGAAACATTTCATGTCTTTTGAATGGTGTTTCCTATTCAAGGTACAGCAAAACATTTCTGTGTTAAAGAAAAAGGAGCTTTTTATTGATAGACTGTTAACATTGATTAAATACTCCAGAGCCCAAATTTATGAGTAAAACTTACTGCATTTTAGTGAAATCATTTTTGTAAATTAGGGTACATAGGGACATATCTCTCTTTTAAAGAATAACATGAAATGTTCACGAGTGTGTAGGAAACACAATGAATCCAACAAATTGGATTTGAGTTAATTACCACCTTTGACAAAGCACAGGTTTGAGAAATAGATTAACAGTAAGTGTATGTGTCAAAGAGAAGAACTTGTGTCAATTATATGCTACAATGTATTACTTATTTTATGTTTGTTAATAAGAAAAAGCCTGGTAAGATTTCTATTTATGAATATATTATTAATAGCCATTGAAAATCTGTGTACTCATGAATATGCAAAACCTGCCCTTTAATTAAAAAGTTTATTCAACATAATTTTTAAAATTTTAGACTGATTTTTCTTTTTTCTTGTGACTCAATCTAATGAAGGAAATATAACATAAATTCAGTTTCATTGTTTACAAAAATTGATAAGTTGGCTTGACAAGTTCAAATCCTCTGTTCTAGAAAGCCAACAGAAAGGTAAATATTTCTGTTATCAGTGGCTCTATGAGTCAGTTCTTTGTATAGGAAAACCATTCAATGAGGTTTCCTTCAGACATCAATAGTAGGGAAAAATACTGGAGTATCAGGTTATTTTTGAAAGACAAATCAAATAAACTATTTTCTAGCAGAAACAAGTATACTTCCTGTACGCACTTGCAAAATCAGGTCACTTAGAAGTAATCTCCCTTTTAAGTGAAATATTGAATCAAAGAGTTAGTTGAAAATTTAATAAATCAGTTTTTGGTATAAATGTGGATTCAAATATATAGGAAAGACATTCACTCCCTCTTATGGTAATACTAAGAAAAATCAGGACAAAATAAAAATTATGCCTATTAAAGAGATAATCAAGGAGTGGTAGACAACAGTGGTAGACAAATGAATTGCTGTCTGAAGAGAGAAGCGGGGTTGCAGGTGAGTAGCAAGTTGTGGCAGCTTCCTGGGGGCTCAGGTGAATGCGGGCTTGGGGCATACAGCAGGCAGAGGAGTGGCCTGCAGGGGCCTTTGCCTGGTTGACAGAGGCAGGTGAAGGTAGACGTGGACATGAGGGGCCAGATGGATTGGAGACTGGAGAACCCACAACAGCAATATCTTGTGTGGTCTGAAAATTCCCCCTGTTCCCTTTGAAGGGGATGGAGAAGAAAGGGAAATGTGTGTTTCTGGTACATTCCCATAGGGTCTGGAATGAGGACCTATGTTAGGTCTAAGGGTAGAATCTCAGCTCACCACCTCCTGACTCAAGCGTGGATCCCAGACCTCCTCCCCCAACGCAGCTGTACACTGGATGTGGGGGTTGAAGAGGACTGAGTTTCATCTTACAAAAACTGGAATTCAGTTCTAGATCAAATTGACCTTTGGTGAAATTCAAATGCCAACCTCATTATCTCAGCTGCTGAAATAGGAAAGGATTTGTATTCTCTGGGAGAAGATGAAACAAAACAAAAGAAGCAAACCAGCAAAAACCTCCAAAATGTTAGAATTCTTTAAACTCCTCTGTTTTCAGCAGCATTGGCCGTAACTTTTTTTATTGGCATATTGTAATTATACATCATAATGGAGAGTGATAGAAACATGCATACGTGCACACAGCACTTGAAGTGTTTCCCCTCCAGATCCTGCCTGGCTCTCTCCCCGTCTCTGTACATAATATTGAAATTGATGTTTGTAACTTCACACATGAACATAGCATGATTTGAACGATTTCCTTCATCAAGTCTCCCTTTTTACCTCCCCACTTTGCTTCCCAAAATTTTTTAAAAATTTGTGATATACGAGGAAAACAACAAGAAAATGAACGTACAATCAAGAACCCTTCTGGTTTTAGTCCCACGTGCACCCCTTCTCCACTTCTGTGCAGTGTTAGCCCCACATGACCTGTTCCCACTTTCTCCACATAGTGTCATTGAGCACTCACTTAAACACTTCTTTCTTCTATTTTTTTTTTAAAAAAGCTATCCTTCATCTAGTGCTTTTTTTTTGTTCATTTGATGTCATTTTCTAGATGCTTCGAAAAGGAAGTGGAAATAAATTCATATATTCGATTTGCTATTTTAACCCCAAATTGTTATTTTAGTGGTAATAATGAAATTGTCAGAGTATTCTGGGGTTGCCTTTTGTATTATCATTGTTAAATTCTGAGCACATGAAATGTATGCATTTATACAGTGCATATATATCACATTTATATATTAAATCATATATCTCATATACCTTTATATATTACATTAAGTTGTGCATGGATTGATGCACATCTTGTATACGCAATGGCCTCATCATCCTGTTATAGTGCTTTGGACAGATACGGCAGTTGGCAATAGGCTTTGCCATGCAGCTTAACTTTAAAAAGAAGGGTTCTTGCCGGGCATGGTGGCGCACGCTTGTAATCCCAGTACTTGGGGAGGCGGAGACCGGAGGATCTGGGTTCACAGCCAGCCTCAGCTACTTAGTGAGGCCCTCTGCAACTTTGTGAGACCCAGTTTCAAAATAAAGTATAAAAAATAGGGCCAGGGGTGTAGCTCAGAGGTAAAATGCCCCTGGGTTCAATCCCTGGTACCGCAAAAAAAAAAAAGAAGGGTTCTTTACCTCTTTTGTAAAATGGCTATGGAAATAAGTATACTTCCTACATTCTAGCATAGTTATTATCCTTAAGACCTGAGCTGCAGTGATGTGGATAAATAATTTAGTGGTATAATAACTTCTTTCATATCAAAAAATCTGCAGTGATTTTCCAAGGGTATCTCAATGTGGTGTATCTGCACCAATGTGACCAAGAAAATAAACCCCTGCACCAGGGCATGGAGGCAGCAAATCTCCATCACTGTTGCTGTACTTTCCAGAGGGGAAAATTGTAGATTGAACATAAACAAGCAAATTCGGTAATGCTTTCCTCAGGAAATTGCTTTTTTTATCCCTCACTTTAAATAAAACTAATTTTTAGCCAATCAAAGGAATTTTTCAGGTAGAAAGATTACATTTATGAAATACAGAGTAAGGCAATAACTCATTTCTGTGCTGCTTAAAGGGTGATTGAAAACACTTAAAATATAATCATATTCGGGTCTTACAGGTTGAAATATTATTTGTGTGTTAATCTGTGGGTAATTTCCTTTTCTTTGTCATTTTATTGAATTAGTGATTTTTTCTCCTAACTGCCGGCCAACTCAGACTTATTAAAAAAATAATAAAACTAATTACTGATCACCTTGTGTATGCCAAATACTGGAGGTAGGAATGGATGAGACCTTGTTCCCTTTCTAAAGGTCATCAAGATGGATACAGAGCCTAAGGAACAACTCAGAGATGGAAGAGACTAACTGTGTAGAAGATAGATATTTGGGGTTTAGTAAGGTGGTGGTATTTGAAGGTAACCTTAAAGAATTACTAAGACAGAGACAAGGGGAATGTTATTTCAAGAAGAAGAAATGGCAGAAATAAAATCAAAGAGGGATAGGGGTGCATCATGAATTTAAGAAATAAGATGTCATGATTCAGAGTTGGGGGAAATACAGCTCCAACACAACCTGATAACAGGTAACACTAAATGATAAGCTTAGCATTTGCCTTTTATCTTGCATGAAGTTAGGAGCCAGCAGCAAAGTGATATGATCAGATTCATGTTTTGGAAAAACTTGTACTAGGACAGCAGACTGCTTGGAGAATTTCAAAGAATTTAAATAAGATTTAAAAACTACAAAGCTTGCACTGGTATTGGTTGTAAATATTATTGTTAATGTTTCGGGGATAACAGAGACTAGAGATGGGGAAGTTCTATTATTTCTCTCCTTGGCAAGGGCTGGGGCTCACTGGTAGGTCCTACAGAGCTAGAATGGAGACCACATGGGGCCTGTTACCAATGGTGCAGCTCATGATGCTAGATCAAGACTATTGACTCTCGTATCCAAAGGTGACTCCTGCGTTGCCTTTATATGATATACCATAGTGGATGGTCAAAACCAGAGGAACCCTAGAAGTAAGTCAGGAGACAAGTATAAAATAAACCTTTTATCCATTAAGTTAATTTTCTCAGGTATTTTTGTCACAGCGATGGAAAGCTAACTAATACAAATATATTTTCTGATTTTGCTAACTGTACTGTGGTTTTGTTAGAAACTATCCCTGTTCTTTGGAAGTATATTTTGAAGTATTTAGAGATAATGTTGCATGATATTTACAACTTACTCTTCAATGTGTGTGTAACACACATACACACTACATGCACATATGAAAAAGGTAATTAAATAAATATGACAAAAATGTTAGAAATTGGTTAATTTGTCGAAGGGCATATGAGAATTCTTTATTCTATTCTTAGAATTTTCTAATATGTTTTATTCTTACAACTTTGTTTTTGTGTGTATATGTGGTACTGGAGATTGAACCCAGGGGCATTCTACCTCGAGCTACATCCCCAGCCCCCCATTTTTTATTTTTATTTTAAAACAGGTTCTTGATAGGTTGCTTAAGGGCCTCACTAAGTTGCTGAGGCTGGCCTCAAACCACAATTTTCCTATTTTTGAAAACACATTAATATAAAACAATCACAAAATAAAGGTATAGGGAATTTGACCTTCCCCTGAAGAGCAGCAGTCCAATGTTAGTGTGTAACTTGCGGAGCCGGAGAAGTGCACACAGCCTCAGCTGGAGGAGGTCACTTCTTAATTGTGTCACCTCTGATGGCTCAATTCACTTCTCCTGAGTTCAAATTTCTTCTCTTAGAATAACAGAGCTAGCAATCTCTCCTTCATTTACTTCATAGTTGTTGTAAGGATCAGTTGAGAAAATACACGTGAGTTCTTGAACATGAAAGCAAGCTACAAGTATGTATTTTTATTATTCATTGTAATGGTATGTATAAAACCTGGCAAGAATGTGTTTGCTGAAACCAGTACTTCTTTATTTCCCACAGCCATGTATGTATATTTTAAGAAGCAATATAAGCAAGAAAAACAAGAAAACATTTATTCTTAAAATAGAAAAAAATTGCCTTTGAGCTTAGCACCTAGGCCAGCAAGTTATTAAAGGTAACTATGGAGTGTTTTTGCAGAAAGTGTTGCTAGATGGCTCCATCCTTAAACTCTAAGACTTGAGATAATCTATTGTGTCTGTGAAGATGAATGTGAGTATGTGTGTTTGGGTATGGGCGTGGGGATAAGTTGATTACGAGGGGGCTGAATAGCCTTTATCTGGATTCAGGAGTATGAAATGGTCATAGGAAGGTGTAGTTAAGTAAGGAAAACACCCTTCCAGGGTTGGAGCTTAGAAAGACACAGACATTTATAAATTCAAGCTCCAGAGGATTTGGTAGGAACTCTTAAACAAGGGTGTTCTTATTTGTGAAACTCTTTTTGAGATCAAATTGAATTTACAACAGAGCATTTAAAAAATTTTCCAGAAAAGAGGTCTCTATTAATGTCATGGATCACATTTGTCCTGGGGCCTCTGAAATGATTGCAGAGTACACACTTGTCTGCCATATTCCAAGTGCTGTATGTATTGGAAGACTTCCATTTGGCATGTGTGTGTAGTGGGGTAGGGGCAATAGCACTGATAAAATTAAGACAAGTTCAGATCAGCCATATCATGGTTAGTAATAAGTTTCTACCTGTGTCTAGAATAAACTGCATTTTTCCATCAGCTGAGAGATATTTTCTTGGATGTTTGTTAGACACCTCAATATCCATGTGTCAAACCTCAATGCATCATATTCCAGTCCAATATCCAATCCCAAACTTGCTCTAGGTAATGAAGGGCTCATACCAATGGATGGAACTACAGTCCACCAAGGTGTTTGTCAGCTCAGGTAACACAGATAACTATTCACAGTGGCGGGATTTGAAAAGCTTGGGAAATGAGGTTTCTTCCTGACTTCTTTCTTTTAAACAATCTAAGGTGCCTGATCTTCAACCAGCTCTATCTATGCCCTTCTCTATTTTACAGAGTCCCTTTGACCATAAATGTCCTTCCTTCCACATCAAGACCACACCCAACCCATCTTTCACGATGTTGATCAACTCTGGGTTTTCCAAACCTTTCAGGATTTTTCAGTTTGTACACTGGGAATGATTTTCCCTTCACTGAATTGCTACCACTCTTCTGCGTCACTTTTGGGGTAGTATTTTCCCCCGGTAATCTATCTATTTGTGCACAGTTATTTCACCTACTATATCATAAATACCATGCCAACTCATCTTTGTATTACTGAGTTCAATATTCCACATAGTAGAAATTTCATAAATATTATATATAATATATTGTAATATTATAATTATATTATGATATAATTATAATATATTATATATAATGTATATTTATATATTATATATTATATAATAAATATAATCTACAAATATAATTATATATTATATAATAAATAAAATATAATATATATATATATAAATGAACATAAGGACCATCTGGATAAAATTTATAACTGTGAATAGCTATGAGGTAAGAAATTGGGTAGGTACCTAAAAGGGCCACCTGTGCTTTGCATTAGCCTAGAGTTGTGATAGTAATCTGGTATTATCTAGCCACATGTCACTATTTAATTTTAAACCAAGATAAACAAAAATGAAACAAATAAACAAAAGCATTAGTTCCTCAGTGTCATTATCCATGTAACAATTTGAAATGAAGATAAACCCCAAAGTAAAACAAAAACGTTAGTTCCTGAGTGTCACAACCCATAGGTGATCATTTTAAATTAAGGTAAACAAAAAATAAGACAAGCAAACCAAAAACATTAGTTCCTCACTGGCACTACCCACACATGAAGTTCTCAGTGGCCACATGCGCCTACCTTCTACCATACTGGACAGCAAGGCAGAGAACATTTCCATCATCATAGAGAGTTCAGGTCTAGTACCTGGGAATTGTAAGTTTTCAAGTCTTAGTTTCTGAGCTAACAATCCTTGCTTTTATCTGCCTCAATCCCCACATTTGTTTTTCCTGCCCAGCATTGTCTGAATCTTTGGTAGGTTGTTTGCTCTCTTTAGTTATCTAAATTGGCATTCCTGGATAAGAAAAATCTCCCACTGGCTGTGAGGATCTACTCATTTTATCGATTTAGTTATTAATTTGTTTATACACAGCATTGCTGAGGTATAATTTATGTGCCATAAAATTCATCCATTTTGAGTGCATAACACAAAGAATTTTAGTAAATGTAGAGTTGTGCAACCTTCACTATGATTTAATTTCAGAACATTTCTATCAACCCCCAAAAATCCCACGTGCTCTACTGTGGGTCATCCCTCATTCATACCCTTATCCCAGGCAACCACCAATCTATTTTCTGTTCCTGTGATTGCTTTTCTGGATATTTTATATAAATGACATTCTACCACATATCTTTTGTGTCTGGCTTCTTTAAATTTCCATATTTTTGAGATTTATTCATGTCACAGTGTGTATTGCTGCTTAGTTTCTTTTTACAGACAAATAATATTTATTACATTGATATCCTTCATTTAATCTATTCACCTATTGATGGAAAATTGGGTTGTTTCTACTTTGGGGCCATTATGAATAATACTACAAGGAATGGTTAGATAATACGTCTTTGTGTGGACACATGTTTTTAATTCTCTTAGGTACCCCTAAGAGCAGAACTGCTGAATCATACAGTATGTCTATGTTTAACATTTTTAAGAAACTGATAAACTGTTTTCCAAACTGGTTGCACTACTTTATAATTCTACCAGCAATATCCAGTGTTTTGGTTTCATCACATTCTCTTACATTCTCCTACACCATTTCCAGGACATATTATTATTCATCTTTTTAATTATTAAAATAACAATGATATCCCATTGTTTTAATTTTTTTCTTTTTTTTCTTTTTTTCTTTTTTTCAATTTATATCCATTTATTGGTGTATTGTAATTATACATTTGATAGGTGTCAGGTTAGAAGAATCATACATGCACACATTGCCCATTTACCCTCCCTCAAATCCCACCCCATTCCCTCCCCGTTCCCTCCCTTTAGTGCTTTGCACAGTGATTGAGTCTTATAAGTTTGGATATAAAGAAGAACAAAATTACATCATTTGTAGGGAAATGGAAAGAATTAATTGCATTTTTCTAATAACAAATGAGGCCAAGCATCTTTTACATGCTTATTGCCATTTGTATACCTCCTTTGGTGAAATGTCCATTCAAATATTTTACCAATTATAAGTCTTGGTCGTTTTTCTTCTTAATACTGAGTTGTGAGAGTTCTTTATATATCCTGGATACAAACCCTTTATCAGATATAGCATTTGCAGTGATTTCCTCCTATTGTGTGGATTGTATTTTCACCTTCTTGATAGTATGCTTTGAATTTCAAAAGCACTTAATTTTGGTGAAGTTCAATTTATATCAAATTTATGTTTTGCTCTTGAGGTGGAAAATTATGTGGTTTTACAGGAAAGCTGGGTAGACCACTAAGATATATAAATTGACCTCTTTCCCCATTTTAAATGCATTTTAATTATTCAAATTAAATTGCTCAATAAAAGTAAAGCTTACTGTCTGTTGGAAATACCAGTTTCATTAATATTTAAGGAACAACTTTGGGCATAGTACATTCTTGAATAAGGTTTTTTCTTTTCCCACATTTGTCTCTCTTGACAGTAATTTCTATGTATGTTCTTTCCACACGTTATCACTTCCTTTCTAATTTTCACGAGCTGGTCAATATCACCACATGTCCCTCTGTTCTCAAATTTACTGTTTTTTTTTTAAATTGTCCTCTTCTGTGTTTGACATAGGACAGTATCTCATCTATTTTATTGTCTCTCTCTAAAACGCTTTATTTTCTATTAATTAGCAAGCATCCTCAACTTCTCTGGGAGTTAGATGACCTGGGATTACTTTATACCAACATTTTCTCTTGCTTTACATGGGACTTGACATGAGATGTCACATGGCACTTTATCAGATCACTTTAGTTAAAAAATATTAAGTTATTTTTTATTTGTCATGACCAAGCACTGTCATACATATTTATGTAAAATTGTTCATTCATTTCAGTTAATTGTTAAGTTGGTATTCTTACCGCTATGTCACAAAGAACCTGGACCTTGGAAATGTTATGTAATTTAATAGGTTTTTAATCATGGGCAAAAGATTTTGCTGACTCTACAATCTACAGAATTCAATGCCATTTATTCTTAACCTATATCAGTTGGCCAGACATTTGCATTTTTCATGCCATAATCTATTTGGAGACTTTTAAAAAATGCTTATTCTATAATAGGTTTATTTGACTATATTGCTTAGTTAATATCCCAGTTTTTTAAAAGTTGTGCAACATGCCTCTGTTAGATGGCTCATAGTTAAAGATATTTTTCTTCTGAAAATAATTTGTAAATTGAATGCAATTTCCATTCAAATTTTAGTAGGATTGTGGTAGAAATTGACATGAATCTAAAAAAAAATTCAAATCACTGTTCCAAGGGTACTATGATCTCAGGTGATAAAAATGGAAAGTATTTTCCATAGCATTTAAAAAATACATACTAACGTGCATCCTGATTACCATTATAAAATAATTGCATAATATTACAAAGTAATTAAATGGTATAATCTTGAAATGCTAGTTTCATTGTGGATTTTTTTTATCATTTTGTGAATTTGTTGTAATGAGAGTAAAAAAATAGATGCTGACAGCGTTAACAGGCTTATTTTTAGAATCTTTAATAGATTAATGCTGATGGCCTCATCAATCTGTTTGAGTATCCTTGGCATTTATGGTTTTCACTGATGGGTGGTATTTATAACTGTCTTAATAAGCAATTCCAGCCAGACCTGATTTCACGTCATAAGTATAGGGAATTATTCATGTAGAAAATGATGTAAGAAGTAAAGCATAATTTCAAATATATAAATTTTATTTTTAATGTGTGGCTCCTTTCATTTTAATTATGAAATAAAACAACTGTAGCAAAGATTGAAATGTGACTATGACTAAAAATTGCCTGCCCTTTAAAGACCACTTATAGAAGGAGATTGGAATTTACCATTTTAATCTGAAGGCCTTTCCTCTTTAAGGTTTCTTTTTCTTTTCTTTTCTGAGTATAACAGTCCATTTTGTCTTCCTTTGCCATCTCTTCCTGTGGCCATCGGCATAGTGAGTTATGGATAAGTACTTTGTGGGAGTTTATGTCTCAATTCAAATAATGGTTTAAAACTTCTGCAGTGATCTATGCTCCTTGCCTCAGGGAAACAAGGCAAAATAGGAAGAATAATGTGAATGCAATTCCACCTAAACCTGCTAGACTTTTCCAAGTCCTTGCAACCCTGAAACGGACAAGTCAGCTCTTGCTGGAAGATGGTACTTCCTTTTCAGTATTTCGATTTTTGTCCTTTATAAGCTGGCTCTAAACATGTATTCCTTATCTCAAAGCTTCCTTTAAAATTATTACTGGCCAAAGAAAATCTACAAATCTCAATGAGAGTTGACCATCAAAGTTTTGGGAAACTGGAATAAATAAATTGAACAAATTAAAAAAATAAAATTTTCCTGGCTTTGGAGTCCACCTCTCTTAAGTCCTATTGAGTATTTACTCTAAATACTTGGGCTGATTATCCTCTTTGCTGTATAGAAGGTAGTGTTTCATATTTGATCAGCTAGCTAGCATGATGAATAAGCACTTCATTTAATGAAATAATTTTTTGGCCTAATGAACACAAAACTAAGCTTTTTGGCCAACAGAATTGTCTTCCTAAGATTGATTTTTTTATATTTTACTGGTGCAATGTAATTACACACCATAGTGAGATTGAAAGTAAAACCAACAGAATGGATCAAAGACCTAGAAATTAAACCATAAACTTTGCAACTGCTAGAATAGAGCATAGGACCAACTCTCCAACACATAGACTCTGGGAGAGACTGCTTTAATAAGACCCCTAACACTCAGGAAATAAAAACAAGAATCAATAGATGGAATGCCATCAAATTAAAAAGCTTCTGTGCAGCAAAGAAAACAATCAAGAATCTGAAGAGAGAGCCTGCAGATTGGGAGAAAATCTTTGCCAGCTCCTCCTCTGATAAAGACTAATATCTAGAATATATAAAAAACTCAAAAAACATAACACCCACACCCACACACACACCACACACACAC
>PVJS01019242.1:13114-34016 GCA_004027185.1 Glis glis | reverse complement strand
CTCTCTTTCTACCTAGTGAGGCCCTCCGCAACTTTGTGAGACCCGGTTTCAAAATAAAGTATAAAAAAAAATAGGGCTGGGGGTGTAGCGCAGAGGTAGGATGCCCCTGGGTTCAATCCCCATTACCGCAAAAAAAAAAAAAAAAGAAGACCTCCCCTCCCTATCCCCTGGGTTCAACCCCTAGTACCACACAAACATACATACAAAAGAATGTATTCTAAAGAAAGTTAAAGATAGAATATGATCCCATTTTTTAAAGAAATATATATACACACATTAATATATACACATAGCAAAAAAAAAAAAAAAACTCCAGAAGGGTATACACTAAATTATAACACTCGTTTGCTCTGGTTGGTAGTATTTTCACAAGAGAAAATAAAACATTCTGTGACCCTTTTGCTTATGGGCTTTCTTGAACTCAAAAAGTTGGTATACTCTGAATTATTTTTACAAGGAACATATATTACTGGTCTAACCTGTTTAAATTTTAAAAGGTTCAAGTTTATAACACCTTCACAATGATTAAATCAAGGCTTCCTGACTCATTAAATCACAGGTCCTTCTTTCAAAAGCTTAGGTAGTAATGATTATTCTAGTCACTAAAAACTCCCAAGTGAACATCTCTCTCTGAAGTGACAATGAAGCCAGAGTACAAACTGTTTTTAACTGCAAGGTTTCCAGGACAGGACAAGAATTGCCACAAAGAAAAAGAGGGCCTGTTTAAAGAGCTGAGGCAGAGCCGACTGGCATATGCTTTAAAGCACATTTCAAATCAGGGATGGCCCTTCTCACTCATTCCGACCCCAGAAGGTTACCACTATACTAGCATGTTTATTTTTTCTAACACATCTTGATAAGATTTAATTTTGCCTGTATTTAAACTTTATATAAATGGAATCATACATTATGCTTCCTTCTGTGGTATGGCTTTTTTTTTCAATCAGTATTCTGCCTGTAAGATTCATCTGTGTTTTGCCTAACAGTATAGTTCATTTTTTTCCATTGCTGAATAATAGTCCATTGTACAAACTTGTGTAATGGCACACACCTGTAATTGCAGTACTTGGGAGGTTGAGAGAGGAGGATCACAAGTTAGAGACCCATGCGCTCTAACTTAGTGAGACCCTGTTTCAAAATAAAAAATAGATGGGCATCATGGTGCACGCCTATAATCCCAGTACTTGGGAAGCTGAGACAGGAGGATTGCAGGTTCGAGGACAACCTCAGTAATGTAGCGAGACTCGGCAACCTAGTGAGACCCTTTTTTTTTTTTTGTGGTACTGGGGATTGAACCCAGGGGCATTCTACCTCTGAACTAGACCTATTTTATTTTATTTTATTATTATTTTTTTTGGCGGTACCGGGGATTGAACCCAGGGGCATTCTACCTCCGGGCTACACCCCCAGCCCTATTTTTCGTTTTTTATTTTGAAACAGGGTCTCACTAAGTTGTGGAGGAACTCACTAAGTAGTTGAGGCGGGCCGTGAACCTGGATCCTCCGGTCTCAGCCTCCCAAGTACTGGGATTACAAGCCTGCGCAGGCAGGTCTGGCTGTTGAGACCCTGTTTTAAAACAAAAAAATAAGAAGGGCTCATAGGTAGAATGAGTAGGTAGAAGGCCCCTGGTTTGATCCCCAGTACCACAAAACAAATTAAAAAAAATAAAAAGAACTAGGATGTAGCTCAGAGGTAGAACGCCTCTTCTTTTTTGTGTGTGTGATGCTGGAGAGCATCCACAGAGCACGCCTTGTGCTACGCAGGTACTTTACCACTGAACTTCATCTCCAGCTCCCTCCCATCCAAAGGTAACTATTATTCTGATTTTTGTGATTATCACTTTTTAAATTCATAATTTAGCTTTACCTGTTTTTCAGTCTGATTTTAATCTTACTTTAATAGTATTTTAATTACCAATATCTAATTATAATAATAGTATTTTAATATCAGGTTTGAATGCATGCTTTCACACCATTAATATTCTTTTCCCATTTGTATTTTTGTCCTCAGTGTATCACATAAAGAGGCATATAGTATCTCGTTGTCTTATAATGTTAACTTTTGGTCATCTAAGGTATTATCCAGGTTTTTCTACTGTTTTTCATTTTGTACAAGTTACTGTTTTTTTCCTTTGTAGTAACTATTTTGAGATTATATAAATATCCTATTTCTTACCAAACTTTGATCCTAGTTTTAGCAATCATTGATAATTCTTGCTAATTATCAATAATTGTTAATTCATTTTTACTGTTTGCCACATGCTTTTAGCTTCATCATTCTATCTATCGTGAATAGTTGGAATTATACTAGGAAGAAGACTTTCCTTTCTCCTTGTTTGCGTATTTATTTTGGTATTTCATGTATTTTTGTTTTATTCTGTAGATTTATATTCTGCTGCTATTGTTACCTTTATAAATATTGCTTCTGCTCCATTCTGTCTCATTGTCTTCCAGGACTGCAGTTACTCATGTGTTAGACTTTTTCAGTGAATTTTATATGTTCCTTATACACATTTCTGTATATTCCATCCCTTTTTCTTTTTGTGCCTTTTAGCATATTAATCATAATTTACAAATCTCTGCTTGATAACTCCAGTAGGAATCTCCCATATATCTGTTCTATAATGTCCCTCCTTTTTTGGTCTTTTTTTTAATGTAGGAAATCAACTTGATAATCTGTTTATAAAGTTATGAAACCAATATTCATAGATTCTCTGAAATACAGTCATTTTACAGTATATTGCTAAGTTTGGTTATAACAACCCAAAATCTCAGTGGTTTATAACAGCGAAGGCTTCTTCCTTCCTTTTTTTGGGGGGCGGTTATTGGGGATTGAATCCAGGGGCATTCCACCTCTGAGCTACATCCCCAGCCATATTTTATTTTATATTTTGAAACAGGGTCTTGCTAAGTTGCTGAGAGTCTCTCTAAGTTGCTGAGACTGGTCTCAAACCTGCAATCCTCCTGTCTCAGCCTCCCAAGTACTGGGATTACAGGTGTGGGCCACCACACTCAGTGCAAAGGCTTACTTCTTGCCCATGTCACATTTTTGTTCTTGAATAACTATAGTCATATTGTATGACTATTGTGTTCCTTGTGTCTTATTTGTTCTGAGATCCAAGCTCAAAGGAGAAACTCCCATCAGGGATGTATTGACTTTATGGCTAAAGTTAGAGGTATGGAATGGCTTCTGAAATGTAAACTGAGTGAGGGTCCTGTCATTCCTGCTCATAGTGAGATGGTCAGAGCAAGTCATATGGCCAAGCCTGTAGTTAATAGTGTGTGGGAGAATATGTATTGATTTCACAGGGAGGCGTTACAACAAGGGTAGGAATTAATAATTATTTTTTTCAGAGAGGGAAGAATGAATAATTTGGAACAATAATCCAATTTATCCTGTGATTCTAAAGAAAAAAACTCCCAGTTTCAAAAAGAGATGCTTATTCATGAAGATGTGAATGCAAAATTATTATGATAAATTATGAATAGTAGTAAGGAGCTTTATGATCTAGTCAGTAAAATGTTAAGGCATTGTTAAAATGGTCATTGTAATATCTATCAATGTAGGAATATATATATGTTATATGTTAAGTGAAAGATCAATGTACAAAGTATACCCTTTGACTATAGCTATGTATACATAGTAAGAAAATTGAAGATATAAAATTGATAGTATTTATAGTTAGGATGTTAGACTTACAAATGATTTTTCCATTTTCATACTTAACCTTTTCATTTTTTTGTGGTACTAAGGATTGAATCTAGGTGCTCTATCAGTAATATACATCCCCATTTTTCCCTTTTTATTTTTTATTTTGAGAAAGGGTCTTACTAAATTGCTGAGGCTGACCTCAACTTACAATCCTCCTGCCTCAGCCTCCTGAGTAGCTTGGGACTACAGACCTAAGCCACTATGCTTGGCTTCATACTTAAACTTTTTGTAGTGCTGTTATAATTTAAAGCAATTTTATTTTTGTAATAGGTTATTTTTTATTCTAAAGGTCGTACATGAGCTGGGTGTGGTGGTGTATACTTGTAATACCAGTACTTGGGAGGCTGAGGCAGGAGGATCGCAGGTTTGGGGCCAGCCTCAGCAACTCAGGGAGGCCCTCTGCAACTTAGTGAGACCCTGTTTCAGAATGAAAAATAAAATAGGGCTCAGGGTGTAGTTCAGAGGTAGAATGCCCCTGGGTTCAATCCCCAGTACCACACACACACACACAAATAAATAAAAAGTCATACATATATATCAGAGAAATGTTGGAAAATACAGAAAAAAGGATTAAAAATAAATTTGGATCTGTCTCCCAAAACTACCAGTTATTTTTTTGGTGTGTTAAATGCAGTGAGCGCTGGGGCTGGGGATATAGCTCAGTGGTAGAGTGCCTGTTTAGCACAGACCAGGTCCTGGGTTTACTCCCTAGCACCCCATCCCCATTTAAAAATTAGTAGTATATGTTAAAAAAAATTGCCAGGTTAACCTCAGATTGGATCATTATGCTTCATTTCAGGTCCTGAAAATCCTTGGTTGGTTAAAGCTTATGTTTCAGCAGCTAAACACCCATTTGCTTCCGTGGTGGGTCAAGAGGTTTTTCAGAGTGGAATCATTCCTTCAGATACTGACTTCCGTATCTTCAGGGATTTTGGGAACATTCCAGGTATTTTGTTAATGGTTAAGATTATTGTGCAACATTGATTATCAAAAGCACGCTTTCCTTCTTGAAAGTTTGTAAGTAGACAGCATTTTTTGAGAGCACATTCTCAGTGAGAGCTATATATTCTGACTTAGTAAGAAGTTCTTAATGTTTTCCTTTTTAAGCTCCATACTAATTTTAATGTTTGCCTCCTCTATAATATATCATCTTGCCCCATGATATGACAGAAGAAAGGGGAGAACTGTTTAGCACTTAATTCCCAAAAGATGGTAGTAGATCCTTCTGGGGTCTTTGACTTCATTGTTGTCTCACTTTGTCAGCTCCCTTGGTGACATGTACAGCTTATTTGAAGTTAAAATTTGGCTCTGGCCTGACAAGAAAGAAGGATGGCAACATTTTGATGACCATCCAAACTCAGTATTCTTAACCCTTGCTGTGTTACTTATAATGCCTCCCCATGGAGTAGTATACTTCCTTAGTCATTGTGTTTTGAATTATATACTATAGCTCTAGATTTTATAAAAATGTGGGAGGGTATTTATGTCATTCATTCATAAATATGACAGAGCAGTCATCCTACTGCTTTGACATTTTGTCCTTTAGTAATTTAAGATAATTAAACAAGTAGCCCTAAAGCAAGGTTGATATTTAAAACAAAATGACTTTTTTTCTGTATGTCTTAGGAATAGACTTAGCTTTTATCGAGAATGGATACATTTATCACACCAAGTATGACACAGCGGACAGAATTCTAACAGATTCCATTCAGAGAGCAGGTTGGTATTTCAAGTTCAACTTTTGATATAAAGTTTTATGGATGACCTATAAGCCTATGAATATTCTGTGGCCTGGGCATTAGAGAGGCAGTATGTGGTAGACTGAGTTTGGGAATTGGGGTTGGAGAGATGAGGGCTTGAATTTTATCCTGTTACCTAGTTCAGAAGTTTGTGAGGATTTGGCATGGGAGTTGACCTGTTGGTCTGGGGTCATGGTAGGAGTGCTGAGCACTAAGAGTGTAGCAGAAGTGAAAGTTCTGTCGGAGGTGGTGCCAGACCCAGGTGTGGGCAGCTTACTTGGATCTATGACAGGGTGGTGAGATGCTTACAGGACAGGGAGTTACGGTGCTTTCTAGAGTGATCCAGAGCAGGCAGAGGAAGCAGATCTGAGGCTGAGTCTTACAGAGTTGGTAGGAGTAGGACTGTGGAGAAAAGAGCATGTTCCAAGTGAGTAGAGCCTGAATAGAGCATGTTTGTGTGTGGCAGGCTGTTGGTGAGTGTTCCTCTCATACTGCAATGAAAGTAGTATCTTCAGAAGATGAGGTAGGTGTATATGGGGGAGAAGATCTTCAGGGAGATGAAGTTGAAGTATATGGAGGAGAAAATTGTAGAAGGCTTTAAAACTCAACAGAAAGATTCTAAAGGAATAAGGGATCATTGAAGATCTGAGTCTGTGAATGAACTTGTTAAGATGGCTTTAAATGTTATTGGTCTGGTGATGCAGTGTGGAGCGGATGGTGTGGAGGAGAGAGCCAGGAGGCAAGGCTGTCCCCACAGTGATTTGTGTGTGCCATAGGGAGGACCTAGACTGTGATGTTGACAAGATAGAAATAAACTGGTCGGGTGGTACACACCTGTAGTCACAGTACTTGGGAGGCTGAGACAGGAGGATTGCAGATTTAAAGCCAGCCTCAGCAACTTAGTGAGACCTGTTTCCAAATAAAAAAATAAAATAGGATTGGGAGTGTAGTTTGGAGGTAGAATGTCCCTGGGTTTCATCCCCAGCAATCCCTCTCCCATTCATATAAAAACAAAAAGGGAGGGACGGAAGATTAGATACATTTTGAATGCAGATTCAGTCAGACTTGCCAGGTTGTGGATAGAAGGGATAAATCAGATGGACAGCAGCAAAAGTGACTAAAAGTATAAAGCCTAGTGGCTGGGGAAGGGTGATGCCATTAACCATGGAGGCTTGTGGGAAGGTGATCCTCATTCAGAGTGGCAGTGGAGAGGGGCAGCAGACCAGACCTTTCTATGAGATATGTAAGATGGAGGGGTCCGTGAACCAGCCTAATGGAACAGACGTGGCCTTAGAACTCTTGTTGAAACTGGGCATGGGAGTTTGGAATTAAAGGTATAGAGAAAACAACGTAAGAATAAAGAATGAACATACTCTTTTGGAAGAATAAGGCAAAGGTAGCAGAACAAGACTGAGCTTTGGGGAAAATACTTTTGAAGTAGTAGAGAAGTCTGTGAAAGGAATCCGGTGGTAAGAGTGTGTTGACTTAAGTGAATAAAAAGAGAGCCAGGGATGGGATGAGTGGCAGGAAGAAACACAAATCATTCAAGGCTTCTTTTTGCTCCTGCATTGAAGCTTAAACACAGTGGGTGTGGTGGTGCTTGCCTGTAGTCACGGCTACTCAGGAGGCTGAGGCAGGAAGCTTGCTTCAGCCCAGTTCAACGTCAGCCTGGGCAACATAGACCATGTCTCAAAAACAACACCAAAAACAAACAAAAAGAACTTTAAATGCATCCATTTACTGATTTACATGACACGTATTTATTATAGAACTTTGATGTGCCAGGTTTTGTTGTGATTCTTGCTTCTCACCTTCATAGCTGAGTACTCTCTTTCCTCATTCAGCATTTTTTCTGTATTTGGAACTTTTCCTCCTCAGGGTCTTCATTTACAGTTCTCAGTCTGTACAATCTCTCCTATTGTAGCTAGCTCCTATTCATTGTTGTGTTATAAATATCACTTCCTCAAAGTGCTTCCCTGACTTCTCAAACTTTGTTAGTCTCCCACAATCATACTTCTTCCTCTTAGGAATTCTTAACAGTCTTCTAACAACTTATTCTGTGCCTCTGGGCTTCAGCAGAGGTCTTTTCCTCTTGATTCAATGCTGGTTTTCTGGTATCCAGAACAGTGTCTGGTACAGTTAATGTGCATTAAGTGAATACAGCTGTTGAGTTGTACACATGATCATAGAGAATAGTTCTAATAGAAAGGAAAGGCTGAGTTCCAAGTGGAGAGGAATGGAATAGGGAACATGGACCTTCATTGAGAAATTTAGTAAGAAAAGTGGGGAGAGCAGTAAGATCGTAGGAAACTTTGTCCATTCATACTCTCTTCAGCTATTATTATCTGTTATCTTCTTTTGTAGGCAAACACTCTACCACTGAGCTATATCCTAGCCCTCTTGTAAACTTTATTTTGAGCCAGGGTCTCGCTAAGTTGCCAAGGCTGGTCTTGAACTTGTAATCCTCCTGACTCAACCTCCCAAGTAGCTGGGATTATAGATGTGCACCACACCCAGCCCAGCTATTTCTTTATTCAAATAGTAGATGGTTTATTTCTGCTTTACATAGTTGTTGATTCAGCTTTGTTATCTTTCTTTACTAATAGGTGACAACATTTTAGCAGTTCTTAAATATCTAGCTACGTCTGGTATGCTGTCTTCTTCCTCTGAGTATCGACATGGAAACATGGTCTTCTTTGATGTGCTTGGCCTATTTGTTATTGCCTACCCTTCTCGGGTAGGCTCAATAATAAATTACATGGTGGTAATGGCTGTTGTTGTGTACCTGGGGAAAAAATTGATGCAGCCCAAACATAAGAGTAAGTATTTTCCTCTAAAACTGCAAATACTGGCATTGGTGTAAGATTTGAAGTTTTTTTTTAGTTAGTATGATTATATCTTCCCAGGAAATTAAAAATCTTGAGAAAATAATGCTTGATTCATATTGTAAGAAGTTCCTAAATAAATATTAAATTGATATGGTAATTATACTTTTAATCTTGGTGAAGTAGAGAATTTTTATGAACTTAGTCCATGGAAGTAACACATAGGAGCTATTGAAAAATGGTTTGTACAGAATGGCTTTGTTGTTTTTAGTGTGTGTGTGTGGTATTGGGGATCAAACTTAGGTCCTCAGGCATGCTAGGTAAGCACTCTATCCTGAGATGTGCCCCCCGATGTTTTTTATTTTATTATGAAACAGTGTCTCAGTAAGTTGCCCAGGCCAGCCTCCAACTTGTGATTCTCCTGTCTCAGCCCTCCGAGTAGCTGGGATTGCAGGCATACACCACCGTGCCCAGCTTATAGATTGACTTTTAATGAAAATTCCCATTAAAAAGTATTTACCAAGCCAGGCGTGGTGGTACACACTTGTAATCTTGTACTTGGGAGTCTGAGACAGGAGGATCCGGGTTTGCGGCCAGCCTCAGCTACTGAGCGAGGCCCTCCGCAACTTATTGAGACCCTGTTTCAAAATAAGGAATAAAAAATTGGGCTGGGGTGGAGCTCAGAGGTAGATGTTCCTGGGTTTAATCCCCATTACCACACAACACAACAAAACAAAACAAAACAAAAAAAGTATTTTCCATGATAAACCAGTAGCACACTGTTCTGAAGTATGAATGAATTGCTTTGGTTAATTGGTCCCTTCTGATTGAAATATTTCTGCTTGAAATCTTTCAGAGTCTAAGTTGTTATATGCTATTACAAAATGAAATATTTGGCAGCAATTTAAATAATTCTTTATTACTGGTTATTTTTCCCATATCCTTTTCGTTTATGTTAGCTTCTTTTAGCAGAATTTTATATGGAACTTTGCCTTCCATTCTTGGTAATAATTTTATACACAAAGCATCCCAAAGGTGATGAAGATTAAAACTATCCACTTCCTTAGTAAGGAAGGTACTTGACCTGTTCCTAGAAGATACATCTCATTTATTGGCAGACTCTTGAAAATGTTCCTTTGATATCATTCTTTGATCCTTTCCCTGTTCCAGTATTTAACAATCCTCAACACTATGATATCCAGTAATTTTTAGTTACAGTAGTGAATTTTTTAACATTTGCCCCTTTAGCTCTGCTAACTGGTGATGTGATTGATTTGATGAAGGTAGTGACCTTAACTTTTTGTTTTCTCTTCATTAGCTGTTAACTACACAAAAGACTTCTTGTATGGACTCGGCATCACTCTCATCAGCTGGTTCACTAGCCTTGTTATGGTTCTCATCATAGCAGTGTTCATCTCTCTTATTGGACAGTCTCTCTCATGGTATAACCACTTCTATGTCTCCGTTTGTCTGTATGGAACTGCAGCTATAGCCAAAATAATATTCATACATACCCTTGCAAAAAGATTTTATTATGTGGTAAGTATTAGGCAATTTATTGATTTCTTTTTGCTGCTTTCAAGGATTGAAGACAAACTCAAGCGGGACTTACCGTATTTGGTCACCTGAGTTATTAGCAGTTATTCAGCATGGTTATAGATAATGCTCCCACGATAGGTTAATTTGCTGGAAGGTTTCTTATTCTGAGAGTTGTGTTGCAGAATTCAAATGAGGTTATAGAGCTGTGTTAGAAACAGTGTGTGGGATGGGGGTGACAACAAGGCTGTTAGCACAGCCCTCTGCCTCTGCTGCATTTGCTGCAGTTTTTGTAACTTGTGCTATTGTATCTACCAGCCTACCCTGGGCTTACCCAGTTGCTAATGTTGTTAGAATATTGATATTCTTCACTGTAATGTACACTTCATGAGATCAGGGATTGCTTTATTCATTGCTGTATTCCTTGCATTCAAGCAGTGTCTGACACCCAGTATTAATGCACAGCAAGTACTTGTTGCCTAAAAGAATGTTGCACTTAAAGTTTTCTCTTCACTTTTTCCTTCATTTTTTTTACCAATATGTTGATGTAGATCTTAACTGCATGCATACCTGTTGTGGGGTTAGACACATTGCTAAGGAAAAACATGGGAAGGGAAATAGGACTCTAAAATGATTTATACCAGTTTTTATATACTGAGTTTTAGAGAATATTGTCATATTGTTATGAACTGTATGACTTTGGTGAGAATAAATTTAGTAATTAAGGTTATGAAATAATGGGACTACAAATGAACTACAATGAGAGTCATAGTTTCTGATTTTCTAAGTGAATTAAAGGAAAAACTTTCCTAGCTCCCTTGTTTTCAAGACAGCCGGTGGATACCTGCTTTTTTTTTTTTTCCCAATTTGTCCTGATAGGGATTAGAATGGAGACATCAAGAACTATAATCCAGTACCTTCCATCAGGATGCTTTGGTATCTGAACCTTGGCCTCAGTTTCAGTAAATGTTGTGAGATGGTCTGAGGGACCTGTCCATGTTAGCAGGCCTGTTGAAGAAAGATTCTTTGAAGTTAGCCATCTGCTTACAATTGAGTTCATACTTTTATCTTAGTGGCTTGTTTCCAAAAGCATTAAACCATGGAGCTCAGTTTCACATGTTTATTCCTAGTGCTGCTGAATATAATCAGAGTTTGGTTAAATATTGTTGATTGGGGAAGGGTGGGATAGTAATGCTTGGTAAAATTCCACTTACTTTCACTACTTTCAGTGATCTGATCGTAACACTTTGGGCTGAAAACAGTGGAAAGAGTAATGTGTTTTTCATTTCACAAATATTCTTTAAGCACTCTGGGCATGGTATCATGCTGAGGCCTGGTGATGCAAAGATTCATGAGAATGTGATATCTTTGAGGAGCTCACAGTTTCATTTGGGAAGAGGTAGGGATCACAATGATTGCAGGACATTGTGGGATAAAATGAAATAGGGTGACATATACACAGTGCTATGGGAGTACAGGGACAGGAGTGAGAAATTTTGCCAGTGGAAGTCAGGAAGGCTTTCTGAAGGAGTTGGTGACATTTGAATGAGTAGAAGTTTACCAGGTAGAGAACAGATTGATGAGCAGCCATGATACATTTGGGTCACAGTCAGTACACAATCCAGTGTGGTGAAGGCACGCTGACAACGTCATAACTGAAAAGTGGGCCAGGGTGAGGTTGGTGCACGACCCCCTGAAAATCAGTGGGGCCACTATTAAAATTTTCTTAGCAGGACAGAGAAGAGAGATTTTGTGATTTAGTGTGAACACTCTGGTAACAGTGTATGGATTGGATTAGAATAGGGCAGAACTGGGAGGGATAAATGCAGGTGAAGATGCAAATAGATTTGAGGGATGTTTGTTTTATTTTTGGTACAGTTTGAGCACTATTGTAAACATTTTCAGTTATTTCAATTTTCATTGCTGAGCTCTTTGATTTTTTTTTTTTTTTGCGGTACCGGGGATTGAACGCGGGGGTGTTCTACCTCCACTCTATGCCCCCGGCCCTATTTTTTATACTTTATTTTTGAAACCGGGTCTCACGAAGTTGCGGAGGGCCTCACTAAGGAGAGAGAGAGAGAGAGAGACAGGGAGAGAGCTGAGGCTGGCTGCGAACCCGGATCCTCCGGTCTCCGCCTCCCAAAGTACTGGGATTACAAGCGTGCGCCACCATGCCTGGCTTGAGCTCTTTGATTTTAAATAATTTGAGTGGCATTTAGCTTCAAACTGAACTCTAAGAATCATTTTCATTTTTAAAGACAGCCTCTTGATCAACACTGTTGAACATCTAAATATTTAATGGCTGTAGCCCATCCTTCATTATGCAAGGGGGAGTTTGTCAAATGAACTTTAACTTATGAAAACACATGCATAACAGGAAATCATGAGCTCTTGAAGTGGGGTCCCTTAAAACAAATGTGTTCTGGGATAAACAGAAATGAGAAAGCCAAGGAAAGAGAAACTGAAAGTACTATTTCCATTTTGGTGTTTATGCACTGTAATTACAACTTCCATGCTTGCATTAATAGGATCTCTCTTGCATTCACTTTTAAAACGGATTAAGCTCACAAGGCATCTTTCTTTCTGGAGAGTGCAAGGTGCTGCACAGGAGCCCTTGGACTTCACGTCTTAAAAAATATACCTCAAATTTTATAATAGGCAAGCGCCAGAAATACAAGAAGGGGGCAAAGGTGACCAATTGGAGATAGAAAAGACTTGGGAATATCAAGCCAAACCCAACACGGCCATTGCTCCCAAGGGCGCAGCTTTGCAGGTGTGCCCTTGGTGGTGGTGCAGCAGTTGATAATGTTCCTTCACGGGCCATTTCTCCAGTTGGCCGAAACGGTCTTTGGAGGTTGCATAAACAGGAAAAGCTTACAGAAATGGATGTTTGTAGGTGATTTCTTTTATTTTGTAACATTTCCAATATATTTTTTTTGGCCCTGTGGAAGAAAAGCATAGATACTAGAATGATATTACTTTCACTCCATCCTGTTAAATTGCCCTTTCCTGTATAGCAATTTGAATTTATAACTTTGTCAGTTTAGAGGGTAGACCCTGCTTAAAACAAAATGTAACTCTACTGAGCAATGGAAATTGTATTGCAATAAAAGATGTCTGTGAATGACCCGTGAATGAGACCACTTGTTTTTCTTTCTTTCAGAATGCCAGTGACCAGTATCTTGGAGAAGTGTTTTTTGACATCTCCCTGTTGGTGCACTGCGGTTTTCTCCTGACTCTCACTTGCCAAGGACTTTGCTCAGCATTTGTTAGTGCTATCTGGGTAGTGTTTCCATTGCTCACAAAGCTTTGCATGCACAAGGACTTTAAGCAGCATGGTAGGACATTTTTGGTTTTGATACAAATGGGAAAAATACCTTAAAATATGTAAGGCTTCTAGGGACTATTTTTTCTTTCTTCTTTTTTCATCTTATTGAGTAGGCTTTCCAAGTTACTTTCTTAAAAATTTCATACCCATAGCCGGGCGTGGTGGCGCACGCTTGTAATCCCAGTACTTTGGGAGGCGGAGACCGGAGGATCCGGGTTCACGGCCAGCCTCAGCTCTCTCTCTGTCTCTCTCTTCCTGTCTCTCTCTCTCTCTACTTAGTGAGGCCCTCCGCAACTTCGTGAGACCCGGTTTCAAAGTAAAGTATAAAAAATAGGGCTGGGGGTGTAGTGCGGAGGTAGAACGCCCCTGTGTTCAATCCTGGTACTGTAAAAAAAAAAAATTTCATACCCATAAATTTGTATAACTTATATCCCATCCATTTCATGTTTGTGAGCACATACTAATATATTAAGTGTGTATTTTAATTCTTATTTGCATTTTATCTTCCCTGAGTGAAAGTGTCTTATCTCACTAGATAACATGTACCTAAAGGGCAAGAGTCACAACTAACCTTATTTCTGTTAGGTGCCAAGATGTACCAGTACTATAAAAAATGTGCATCTTACTGTAGAATTTCATAGATATGTTTTTCTTTCTCTTTTTTCCCCTAGGTGGCCAAGGAAAATTTATTGCCCTTTACCTTTTGGGGATGTTTATTCCTTATCTTTATGCACTGTACCTCATCTGGGCAGTATTTGAGATGTTTACCCCTATTCTTGGGAGAAGTGGTTCGGAAATCCCACCTGATGTTGTACTGGCATCCATTTTAGCTGGTTGTACGATGATTCTCTCTTCCTATTTTGTAAGGAAAAAAATTTTTTTTTCTTCTTCATTTTTTATATGAATATGTGATGAGTTTAGCCGAACTAGATTTTATGAAATAACGTTTCTAATACTTTATTGAGAAAGTCTTAAGCAAAAGAAATGGTGAATGGCTATGTATCTTGTTTGCTCAGTATGGTAAGAAAGTATAGAATTTAAAAAAATTATTGTTGCTGTGTTTTTAAGTTTTAAAAATATTTGCTTCCTGCCGGGCGTTGTGGCGCACGCTTGTAATCCCAGTACTTGGGAGGCTGAGACAGGAGGATCACAGGTTCGCGGCCAGCCTCGGCAACTTAGCGAGGCCTTCCTCAACTTAGTGAGACCCTGTTTCAAAATAAGAAGTAAAATTGGACTGGGGGTGTAGCTCAGAGGTAGAATGCCTCTGGGTTCAATCCCCGGGGGCGGGGGAGAGACATACAGACACACAGACAGACACACACACACACACACACACACACACACACACACACACAAATTTCTTTCCCCATACTCCTATATCTTCTGATTATACCTCTTTTCAAATAGCTTTTTTTCTTTCTTTTTTTTTTTTGGTGTGGTACTGGGAATTGAACCCAGGGGCATTCAACCTCCGAGCTCCACCCCAGCCCTCTTTTTTATTCTTTATTTTGAAACAGGGTCTCACTAAGTAGCTGAGACTGGCTGCGAACCCGGATCCTCTGGTCTCAGCCTTCCAAGTACTGGGATTACAAGCGTGCGCCACCATGCCCGGTTTCAAATAGACTTTCAAACTACCTGACTGAATTTGTAAAATGGAAACCAAGTGAAAATTATCAGAGATTGCGGTGGATTTTTAGAATGGTTCCTCATAGTATGATTTAAACATACTACTTAGAAACCAATGTTAATAAATACATAGTAGTTTTATTAGTACTATTAGATCTAGTGAAGGAAGACTAATTCTGATGAGGCTTCTTTCATTACTATCCTACTACCACATGGCTACCATCTCAAAATTCATTAATTGAGCCTGTCTCAATATATATTATATATTGAGACAATATATATATATATTATGATACTCAAACATGCCTTCACTTACCAAGTAATGAAGAGTATCACAGGCCTTGTCAGTCTTCATTTTGCTGTATCAGTGTCCTGCTCCAGCAGGGAGCCCTTGCCTTTGCTGTCCCTGCATCTCTTTCCTTGGGACTCTCCAGAGGGGGAAAAAGACACTGATGCTGAGTTTAAGATTGGAAGCCCCGGCAGGGCACACACTGGATATTTCATATCCTTCTGATCCCTTTCATCATTTATTTTGCACCCATTTAAGGACCTTAATGACATAGGATGCAGCATTTAAGATGTAGAGCCAGGCGTGGTGGTGCACACCTGTAATCCTGGTTCTTGAGGCCAAGACAGGAGGATCACAGGTTCACGGCCAGCCTCAGCAACTTAGCAAGGCGCTCTGTAACTTAATGAGACCCTGTTTCAAAATGAAAAATAAAATGGGGCTAGGAATGTAGCTCAGAGGTAGAATGCCCCTGGGTTTTATCCCCAGTACACACACAAAGATAGATGTAGAATTATCGAGGTGATTAACCATGACAAGGTGTCCATACTTCCAGGACTCAGGCCAAGACTCTAGAGAAGGCCGGTATTTGTTTTGTGGTTCTTCTGGTAGACCCTGAGATTTGAGGTTGGGGGACCAAATAGAAAAAGGAATTATGATGATTTAGCTCATTTCTTCATGAAGATGATAGCTTTTTCATACTGCTAAGTAAAGAGTATCTCTCGTGGAAGTTGGGTTCTGAAGACCTGAAGAGGTAAGGGGAATACTGCAGCATGATCAGCATTGTCCACAAAGTCCCTTCAGTGGCCAGAAAATGCTGCATGCGTGGCTTTGCGCATATAGCCCTGTAATTTGTACGTATGTTATTGTTTGAGGTTGGCTGTATGAGTCCTAGAAGAAACCCAAACATTCCAACCATTTATCCTTCAAGATAATGATTAATTTCTTACTGGTATTTGCAGGGATGGATGGAAAGTTCTAAATGTTCTTTGTTGTCTGAGTGGTTTGCCTCTTTTGGTTTTATCATTAATCCTTAAATCCTTTATATTTGTTAATAGATAGGTTTGCTGTTGTGAGGATTAAAGGAGATAGTGGAGTTTTGTCATCTGTAGATGAGATTCTGATCTAATATCAGCTATGAAATGGACCCCCTCGGTGCATTTATTACACCAAATTAATGGAACCTATTGGTACCTATAAAAGATGAAACAAGTCTGGGACATTTGAATTCTCTCTCATTGATCAAGTTGGAAGGGTACAAAACGAAACCTGGAAACTTTTTCTATGGAGATTGAGAATGTCCCCAAAGCATGGAAAACTTGGAAACCAGAAGAAAGAAGATTAAAATGTATTATTTCCTAAATTATATTTTATTAGGGAAGCTTTTGGGGAGAAGAGTGCCTCTTGTAATACTTTAAAAACCCCATTTAATTTTCACTATGTCAAATAGCCCCACTGCTCTCTCTGATGCCGTGGGATAACATTCTCTTCATCTTCTTATTTATGCGTAGCACTATTAAAGACAATGGCTTATTAATAAAGTGAGACTATTTTCCTTGGGTAATGGAGAACTGAACCACAATGCCTACTTCAGAGAACAGTTCTTTCAGTCCTTGGGGATTTATTAAATATATTTTCTAGAAAGTAATTAAATGCCTATCAAGTGATCAGTTAACAGGTTTCCTGGGGTTACTCGTTGCTAAGCCACCATGCTTGTAGTGATTGGACAAAAGCAGAAATGGGACTGGTGATAGGAGTGGGATCAGGAGACTCAGGAGAAGCCGCTGGAGTCAGCACACACACTGGACATCGCAGGGTCCTTCTTATGCTTCTCTTCATTTTATTTTTGCACCCACTTTAGAACATACAGTGACATAGGATGCATTGTTTACAATAGTAGAGTTGTGAAAGTAATTTAACCACAGAATCTAAACACCGTATCACTTTATGGCCATCGACTTCTCTTCTTCCTTCTCCTTTGTTCTGTGACTTCCATTCCATTTATCACATTGCCCGACCTCTTCCAGAAGATGGGTGGAAGAGAAGACTTGCAGAAGAGGGAACTTGCATGTGGTGGAAACACTAGTTTAAGGTGAGGTTTTAGGGACAGCTTTGGTGGTAGCTGGCTTGAGAATGGCAGGAACCACCGCTTTATGCCAAGGAAGGTTGTTTTTGACCTAAAAGATTCTCTGTTCCTAAATTTACCAGCCTCCCAGTAGAGGGGAAACTCATGACATGTCAGGATATTTGAAACTTTCTAAGGAGCTACATTTTTGCTTTCTGGCTGCCTGTCAAAAGGCACCTTCCTGGCCAGTTGGAGGCATCTGCCATTTTCTAGGCTCTGACTTGTGATAGAAATCCCCTAGAATCAGTGCTTTGTTAACTGGATATTAGAGTATGTTATTACATGCTGATACATTTTCTTCATGTCTGTTAGACCTTTTACAAAATACAGTCAGGTAAAAACATGCCAGTGGTATGAGTTTGTAATTTTTCTATTTTTGTGTTTTAGATTAACTTCATTTACCTTGCCAGAAGCACAAAAAAAACCATGCTAACGTTAACTTTGGTATGTACAGTTACATTCCTCCTTGTTTGCAGTGGAACTTTTTTCCCATATAGTTCCAGTCCTGCTAATCCAAAACCAAAGAGAGTGTTTCTTCAGGTAAGAGCAATTTTGCATATGTGCTATTTGAGATTCTGGAAAGGAAATTCACCTTGTGTGTTTTGAGCTTCATTAGGGAACAGGAAATTCAACTGACATTTCTGCTGTTGACCTATTTAGTTGTTCTCAACTTTATTGTGTAGTGAGGAAAAGAGTGACCATCAAGGGGCATATAATGTGTGTTGATGAAAAAATAAACTAGAAAGATTATTACAATGAGATTTAGAATATGCTTTGCATCACTTCATTTCCCGTCATCTTTGTTACAGGTTGTGGACTGACAAATGGAAAAGGAGTCAAAGTCTGGATAATTAGTTATTCAAGGACTAGAAAAACTGAAAGTATTTGATCTTAGAGATTTTGAAAAGGGGCCAAATAGTCCTGTTTGTGGTCCTGAAAGCCATACTGATACCTTTTATATGATGAGTCTTACAATTTACAAAACCTTTGGTGAAGCATAGATAGTTTTTAGGAGATTCAGTGTGGTTTTCAGTGATAGGCTAATTTTTATAATCATGTCAGTAATATTTAGGAAAAGCTAGATTTTTATTTTTTAAAAGTCCTGCTGTCATTTGTTTGGGGTTCTCTTCCAAAACTGTGCCAGAAGTAGGCAAACTTTCCCTGTGAAAGGCAAGGTAACAAGCGTCTCAGGCTTTGTGGACTGCACAATCTCTATTGCAGCTAATGTGTTGTACAGAGTGAAAGCAGCTGTTGATCACACCTAAGCTGTTAAGTGCAGCTGTGCTCCAGTCAGTGGGGCTCTGGCCATCGGTTGTAGTTTGCAACCCTCTGTCCTCTGCAGCCTTTTTTCTTTTCCTGTTTGATATTCTTCAGGATGTTTTCTGCTGCTAATAGAGCTATTTTAAATGAATCATGGTGCCTTTTCATAGAATTCTGTTAGGCCACAAGGCTGTCATGTAGGGTGGAGCTAGGATACCTGTTCTGTGCTCATGAATCAGTTTCACGTAATACACCAAAGGGGAAATGAGTGTGAATGTATTTATGTGCTTATGATGTATTTGTTTTAAATCCTTTTCTAAAAGAAGTTCTAACATTCATATCTTTTAAATCTGAAATAGGTTTTCAAATTTTTGTTGCTTTTTTTTTGAGACAAGGTCTTGCTATGTTTCCCAGGCTGGTCTTGGACTCTTGGGCTCAAGTGTTCATTCTGCCTCAGCCTCCTGAGTAGCTGGGACTATGGCATATACCACTGTACGCATATACCACTGTACCTGGCCAAAAATTTTCATATGAAAATTAAATTCATAAATATTTTTGTAAGATACAATAAAACAATCATGTATATATCCGTCATTCAATTTAAAAGAAAAACCAATAGCAGAAACTTAGTAACGCTGAGTATTCCTTTTTTTTTTGTGGTACTGGGGATGGAACCCATGGGCCTTCTACCTCTGCGCTACACCCCAGACCTATTTTCTTTTTAATTGGAAACAGGGTCTTGCTAAGTTGCTGAGGCTGGCTTCGAACCTGCGATCCTCCTGTCTTAGCCTCACGAGTACTGGGATTACAAGCATGTGCCACCATGCCCAGCTCTTTTTTTTTTTTTTTTAGCTCCATATCTACATCATTTCTTGGTATGGTCATACTTATCTTTATTAATCTTGGAATGTGGGTGAACTAGTTGAAATAATAGTTTTCTCATTAGTCTTGTTTTTTTTCAGCATATGACTAGAACATTTCATGACTTAGAAGGAAACATAGTTAAAAGGGACTCTGGAATATGGATCAATGGGTTTGATTACACTGGAATGTCTCATATAACACCTCATATTCCTGAGATTAATGATACCATCCGAGCTCATTGTGAGGAGAATGCCCCCCTTTGTGGGTTCCCATGGTATCTTCCAGTGCACTTTCTGATCAGGTTAGTTCATTACTTTCCTATTTAAGTTGGGGGTTAGTTTGTTCTCAAGCCCTGTCTCTGTATTCGCACTCTATTATTTATACTGTTATCCTTAACCCATAAGTCAAGTGCTGTTCATCCCATTTTTCTTTCACTACAGAATTTGTTTCTTTAGTGGGATAAAGCACTCAGAAGAGTTTTGTTTTTCAAATTTAAAAAGTCATCTAGAAACCTGACTAGTTAGAAAGGCTGACCCTCCTAATTACTGTAATAGGTAGCAGTTACTATCAATCTCAAATGGTTTTATTTCTAGGAAGTTTTTATGGTTTGGCAGTGAAGGGTTGCATGAAAAGGAATAGGATGCGTAGTAGAACCAATCACCTAGGTAACTCCTTTATTCTTAAAGTTGGGAAGGTTTTATTACAAGTAACCTGGGTTTCAGAGCAGTTGGCATTGTTTATCATAGCTGTCAGTTTTTCCATATTCAAATATGTGTTCATGTATTATGAACATTTCTATGAGTTATGTATAGATATCAACTGATAAGCCATACTAAATATTGAAGTTACCTTTCCAAATAGGAAAAACTGGTATCTTCCTGCCCCAGAAGTTTCTCCAAGAAATCCTGCTCATTTCAGACTTATATCCAAAGAACAGACACCTTGGGGTTCTATAAAATTGACCTTTGAAGCAACAGGTGAGTCAGATGACAGTTTTTCCTTCTCGCCTTTACTTCTTAACCCTTTTCATACATAGCATGTAGGTTTTTCCCTCACATATATCAGAGTGACTAGCAACTTAGGAAGACCTTACAGTGTTTCTAAAAGCATTAGAAGCTGGTTATAATTTCTTAAAGAAAATCTAATGGATTTTATTTTTTAGAGCAGTTTGAGGCTTACAGAAAAAATGAGCAGAACGTGCAACCTGGCTTAAAGCTTATCAGTTTTATTATCTTTTCCAAGAATCAGCTTTCGGCTTAGTTTATTTTCTCTGTTGAGTTCCTGTCTTCCTTGATCTCTGTAGTAGTTTGTATTTTTTTCTTCTACTTAGATTTAATTTGCTCTTCTTTTTCTAGTTTGCTATGGTGAGAGCTTATTGATTTTTAGATCATTTCTTTTTTTTTTGTGGTACCGGGGATGGAACGCAGGGGCGTTCTACCTCCGCGCTATGCCCCCGGCCCTATTTTTTATACTTTATTTTGAAACCGTGTCTCACAAAGTTGCGGAGGACCTCACTAAGTAGAGAGAGAGAGAGAGAGACAGGGAGGGAGGGAAGGAGAGAGAACACTCGCTTGCGAGCAAGCGCGAGCTGAGGCTGGCCGC
>PVJS01019242.1:0-13014 GCA_004027185.1 Glis glis | reverse complement strand
TTTAGATCATTTCTAATATTTGCATTCAGTGCTATAAATTTTCTTCTAAGTGCTGTTCATGCTCCATCACACAAATTACAAGTTTCTCAATTACATTTTAATGTAGTTGAGTGCCACAGATCAAACCCAGGGCCTCATGCAACTGCTGAGCCACACTGCCAGCCCTTGAGACTTTTTTGATTCATTTGTTATTGAGAAGTATGTTCTTTGATTTTAAATAATTCAGAATTTTCCATTTATTTTTATGACATTGATTTCTAGTTTAATCTCGTTGTGATCTGAGAGTATACTTTGCACGACCTCCATTCTAAACTTGTTAAGTGTGCTATATCATGAGGATGTGGTTTCTTGGGGAATGTTCTATGTAAGTGATTGTTGATTGTAGTTGTTGTTCCACTATATTCTTACTAATTTTGAGTTTCTATCTCACTTACTTTGATGCTGTTGTTAGGTGCATCCACACTGTTAAGTTTTATTAGAGAACTGACCTTTTATCCTTACGTGATGCCCCGATCAGTGTCCTGGCTCTGAAGCCTGCTTTGTCTAAAATTAATATATCGCCAGCTTTCTTTTGATTAATATTAGAATTGTGTATCCTTCTGTCTACTTTTAATCTATATGTTTCTATGTTTGAAGTGTGTTTCTTACTGGGGCTTTTTTTTTGGTTCAGTCTGAAAATCTGTTAATTTGGTGCACTGAGACCATTAATATTCAAAGTGAGCTGGGCGTGGTGGCGCACACCTGTACTCCCAGTACTTGGGAGGCTGAGACAGGAGGATCGAAGGTTCGTGGTCAGCCTCAGCAACTTAGTGAGGCCATCCACAACTTAGACCCTGCTTCAAAACAAAAGAATAAAATAAGGTTGGGAGAGCTGGGTGTGGTGGCGCATGCTTGTAATCCCAGTACTTGGGAGGCTGAGACAGGAGGATTGCAGGCTGGCAGCCAGCCTCAGCAACTTAGGCCATCTGCAACTTAGTGAGGCCCTGTTTCCAAATATAAGAATAAGTCTGGGGGTATAGCTCAGAGGTAGAATGCCCATGGGTTCCATCTCCAGTAGCACCCCCCCAAAAAATTTAAAGTGATTATTAATGTAGCTGGATTAATATTTAACATATTTTTTATTGTTTCATATTTGTTGCTCTTGTTCTTTTTGTCTTCTATTCTTTTTCTGTCTTTTGTGGATTTCATTGAGCATTTTATGATTCCATTTTCTTTCCTTTCTTAGCATATCAATTATACTTTTTTTCACATTTTTTTATTGGTTACCTTAGAGTTTGCAATATACATTTACAACTAATCCAAGCCCACTATGAAGTAACACTTTACTACATAATGGATAGTATGAGTCTTTTAAAATAATAATCCTAATTCTTTCCTTTCCCCTGTATCATTTTTTCACTCAAATATAAGCATTTAAAGAATACATAGTTGAAAACATTGTTGCTAATATTATTAACAAATGATTATCTGTTAGAAAATTAAAATAAGAAAAATGAGAAAGTTCTTTATCTTCAATTATTCCCTCTAATTTAGTGTTTCCTTTCTCTATATAGCTCCAAGTTGCTGACCTATATTATGCCTATCTTTTCAAGTTTTATTTTTATTTTTAAATTTCTCTTGCAGTATTGGGAATCAAACCCAGGGACACTCTACCACTGAGGTACATCCTTGGCCTCCCACTTAAAAAAATTTTTTTAAAAATTTATTTATTTTATTAGTGCATTGCAGTCATACATCTTGAAGGATTTTAGGGTGGTTGACGTATACATACACTCATCGATCAATTAGCCTTCCCCCAATTCCCACCCCCTTGTCTCCCCCCCTCCTTCCACTTTTAACATTTTTTATTTTGAGATAGGGTCTAAATTGCCCAGGCTGGCCTTGAACTCACCATACTCCTGCCTCAGCCTCCCAAGTCTCTGGGATTATAGGCATGTGCCACTGTGTCCTATCTGTCTCAAGTTTTAATTGAACATTTTGTATTTTCTGTTTTTCTCTACTCTCTTAACATATCATTTATTCTTATATTAATGTTTGCTATAGAGCTTGTAATAAGTCCACGTCCAAATAACACTTTATTGCTTGGGTAGTGCAGATACTTTATAATGTAGCATTCCCAATTCCTCCCTCCCTGGGGTTCAGGAAGTTGACCTCTAAAGCAACAGGTAAATCTTAGGACACTTTTTCTTTGCTCCTACACTTAAAACTTTTTAATAAGTTGCATGTAGTCCCCCCCCATATATTATATCTAACTTAAGAGCTTACAGTGTTTCTAAAAGAAAATGAGGTTGGTTATGACTTGTATGGAGCTTTATTTTATTACAAAAATTTTTTTGTGTGTGGTACTGGGAATTGAACCCAGGGGTGCTCTACCACTGAGCTACCCACCCCCCCTTATATTTTGAGACAGTCCCTCTAAGTTGCTGAGGCTGGCCTCAAACCTGCGATCCTCCTGTCTCAGCCTCCCAAGTTTACAGGCATGTACCACAACACCCAGTTTAAATATATTTTGACATACAATATTTTTGACTTCTGATGGGTTTTTATTTTTATTTTGACAGCCACTGTTAGTTTCCTAGAAGTCCGCAGTGCTGATTAAATTGTCAGGAATAAACTGATGTTTCATTGTGCTGCTTAGAGGGAAAAACTAGTAAGAAGTATAGGTGTTAATATCAACTGTAAAAATTACAACTCAATTAGTAATCATTCCACTCAGTACTTTTCTAGCACTTTTTGCAGTCTTCCCAACACATCCTTTTTCTAATATAATCCTCTCAAAAAATCTATTTCACAGATGAAGTAATTATGACTCTAAAGAGACTAAATAATCCCTAATGTCATGTAGCAGTTCAGGGACAGCATCAATACTTAACACAAGCTTTCTCATTTAGATTCTGTGTCTTTCCTTTCTCATTACGTAACCTTGTGGATAACACACCAAACAGCCGCACGGGTAAACCTCCTTTCGGTCTGTAGTGAGTGCGTTTCAAGTGATAGAAAGCATGAACCTTCAAAGTATGGTTTGGGAGGGAGGTTAATTGCTTTTCTTGTTGATGCTTTTTTAAAGGTCGATTTAACTGTTCTTTTTTCTTTTTATCTTACAGGACCAAGCCATATGTCATTCTACATTCGAACCCACAAAGGGTCAACACTTTCTCAGTGGTCTCTTGGGAATGGCACCCCAGTCACAAGTAAAGGAGGGGATTATTTTGTATTTTACTCCCATGGACTCCAGGCCTCTGCATGGCAGTTCTGGATAGAAGTGCAGGTGGGAATTTCCCAGCCTTGCTTGTTTCATTGCTGTCTTCCAGGTGGTATTAGCAAGAACTTTGGGTTCAGTATTCCAGCTTCAGAGAACTGTTTTTTCTCTAGCAGGTCTTAGAAGAACAGACTGAGGGAGTAGTCACTGTGGCCATTGCTGCCCACTATCTGTCTGGAGAAGACAAGAGATCCTCCCCACTGGATGCTCTGAAGGAGAAGTTCCCAGATTGGACATTTCCCTCTGCCTGGGTGTGCACCTACAGTCTGTTTGTGTTTTAGTCTTGTGGATGAGCTCTAAGTTACATGCCCAGTGGATATCCATGTGACAGTTTCTCCCTATGTTACGCGGATGTTTGTAACGTAAGTCAATGAATTTCGAGTGTACATTCAAAGAGTTTTTTGGGTTAACACTCTTCAAGGCCAAAAGCACTGTATGGGTTAAACTGTGGGACAGTGATGGCCTTTTTGACACTTGAAAAATGTCAGTTTTCTGGCATATAAGCACATGTGGGTACTGCCACTACACACGTCATTTTATATGACATTAAGGACAAAAGCCAACAAACCACTTCAGTAGCATATATATAGACTATTGGGCCACTCTGTTAGGAGACAAGTCATTTCCAGTTAAAGCCCAAGACCATTTGTAGTATCAGTGGATGGCAGGTAATGATTTCCCTTGGAGAGTGATTGCCATAAGGGCTGTGGAAGAAGCACCGGGCCTTCGAGGCTGTAAGCTGTATTTCTTCAGGCAGCCTCTGGAATGATTCCTGTCTCTGCACTGAAGCCTGGGGCCAGTGCTGAGCTGGTGATTCATTGTCCTGACAAGTGGTCACTGAGAGTTATTGCTGTGCTACTTTCCTGGGGTGGATTTCAATGCCCGTTTTCCTCTCAAACATCCGTTCCCTCTCTCTACCTTCCCAGTTTGAGAAATGAAACATTTGTTCAGCTATATTTCCCTCTGGGTTTTCAGTTTCTTTGGTTTAAAAAATTGTTTGTAGAAGTGCATGATCTGGGGTACAAGGAGAGCAAGGTTTGGGGGGGATTGGAGTGGTGGTCATTTTATGAATATTATTCTCTTATTTCATAGGAGACTTCTCTTATACAAGGTTAATTCCTTTAGGACAATTTTATTGATGCACTGGGTCTTTGTTTTGTAGCCAGTTTAAGTAGATTAATTTCTTGGTAACTTACTGTCCAGCTGGACTGGCTTTCCTGAGACTTGAAGTTGTGGCTTCTATGGAAATGAGACCACTTGTAGTGGTCAGATCCTGCATAATGGCAGCATTAGGCCTTAAAGGTGCTTTTTCATTTGGAAGATGTGGGTGTAGCTTGAGGTATAACACAGCAGCACCTCTGTGGCTTCTAGATTCCAACAGTGACGAGATCTGTGGTAAATGATGCTAAGTTTCAATTTTTCCATTAAGAAATGTAAAATTAAGACAGATTTTCAGTTAGCAAGCACAGGCCAAATACCAGACAAAAGAAAAACCATAGTAAAAAAAGAAAAAGCCAGACTTCTCAGGTGATGTGGGAATAAAAGGAATACTTGAAAAGTGGCTCAGATCTGTCTGAATAGCGAGGGCACCGTAAGTGTGCATCACAGGCGACAACTTCCCTAAAACTGCTTGCCTCATGTGTACGATGTGCTTTCTTAATCATGCTCCCCATAGTGCCCGCCTAGTTTATGACTCTAAAAACATGCATTCAGTGGGGCTGTGGCCAGAGCGGAATGACAACATACTGGCTTTCATGTGCATTAATACTGCACCCTGGAGTTACTACTTTTCCTAGACTTTGTAGAAATCATATTTTATCATTCTCAAGTGCATAAAGCATCTGGCTCCTGCTACATGTCAGGTGGCACATAAGGTTTACAGGGTTTATAAATTTATAGAATCATACTGTGGAGAAAAAGTAATCTCTCAATGAACTTCAAAATACAAGCATATGTTCTGTCCCTGTGGCTAGCCTGAAATAGATTACTAGAAAGTATTTACAGAAAAACACCATGTCGAGGACACTGTGTGAAAAACAAGTTCTCTGATTTTTTTTTCCATTGGGAAGGATGCTGCTTCTCCTTTTCAGTAATCATGGCTTTCCTTTTGCCTTTGGATTGTTTCCCTATGCAAACAATTCTCTAGTTTTTTTTTTTATTAAACATTGTGAAGCTTTGATATTTTGCAAAGCCAGTAACAAGATGCTCAGTAGTCTCAGGGCATGCTTAATATTCTGGGAGGTTGTTTTAATGCCAGAAATGGTCAGGTAAGATTGCACAGTATTCATGGCTCTGTTAATAAGCACTCTGTCTTAGCAGCCTCTGAGATTAAACCTGTTAAGTTCTACCCCCTTAAGATCACTTGAATAACTCATTTCTAAAAGGGTCTTCTAAGCTCTAACAAACAGCATTTAAATATAAGCATGTAACTACTGCATATTCAGGGAAAGTATGATTTCTAAGTAGTTTGTTTTTATGTTTGACCTAAGAATGACTGTTGCATGGTATTTGTTTCCACAGTTTAGCAGATATAATTAAACACAGTAGGATTCCCTAAGATGTTACCACCAAGGGGCCAACAGGCCAGTTGCTGCCTCAGGAAGCTGTAGGAAGAGTGATTGTGCCCAGTTCTTTTCACTGGTTTGCCACCTTGTTGAGGATTAACTGCTGCCTTACAATGTAACTGAAATAAACTTTTTAACATACTGGTTGATACCTTTTTTAACAGAAAAACATCTTTGTTAATTGCTATGTTAAGAGCGTCCCATATTTCAAGGTTATTTAGATGGCTTATGTGGGTATAATTGGTATTTTAATGAGTGATATGAGCAAAGAACTCCATGAAAATGTTTACTTCAGTTGGAATCTTTTTACCTTGAAATAAAATTGTATACCTGAATTTCACTGCAGTTAAAATGACCTATTTGGCAAATGTTAAACTGAAGCAAATATTTAGGAATTTTAAGTTACTTCTCTTGGCAGGGGTAATGACAAGAGAAAAAGAAGGATGAGGGGGCCAAACGTGGTGGTGCATGCCTATAATTCAAGTATGTAGGAGGCTGAGACAGGAGGATTGCAGTCAGCCTGAGCAATTTAGGGAGACCTCTTTCAAAATAAAATAGGGCTGGGAGTGTAGCTCAGAGGTAGAATGCCCCTTGGTTCAATCCCCAGTACCACACACACACACACACAGTCTCTGCAAATCTTCTAGTTTTCCCAGTGAATTCCCTTAGCACAGTCCAATATAAGGTGAAACAGCTAAACAACTTCTGTTCCTAATACACCTCTCTTTCTTTTTAGGGTCAATAATTATAGCTATTTTTAGTCAAAATACTTACAGATTTTTGAAATCCATCAATATTTTTTGACACTACTACTTCCATAGTTGGGATTTGTAAAATTCCAACATGTTGCTAATTCCTCTAGGCTCTACACCACGACCAAGTAGGACTTATCTTCGGAATGCAAGGTTGGTTTAACATTTGAAAACCACCCAGTGTAATACACATTAATAAAGTACAAAAACATGATCATCTCAGTAGATGCAAATCTCTCCACCTCATCTAAAAATTTTCCTATAATAAAAACCCTCGCCGGGCGTGGTGGTGCACGCTTGTAATCCCAGTACTTGGGAGGCGGAGACTGGAGGATCCGGGTTCGCGGCCAGCCTCAGCTACTTAGTGAGGCCTCCGCAACTTCGTGAGACCCGGTTTCAAAATAAAGTATAAAAAATAGGGCCAGGGGTGTACCTCAGAGGTAGAAGCCCCTGGGTTCAATCCCCAGTACTGAAAAAAAAAAACAACCCTCAATCTGGTAAGGATCATTTGTGAAAAGCCCACAGCTAACATTATTCTTAATGATGAAAGGCTGAAAGGTTTCCTACTAAGATCAGGAAGAAGACAAGATGTTCATACTGCCACTTTTTCTTTTTTTTTTTTTTTTGCAGTACTGGGGATAGAACCCAGGGGCATTCTACCTCTGAACTACACCTCCAGCCCTATTTTTTGTTCTTTATTTTGAAACAGGGAGGGTCTCACTAAATTGTGGAGGGCCTAAATAGCTGAGGCTGGCTGCAAACCTGGATCCTCCAGTCTCAGCCTCCCAAGTACTGGGATTACAAGCGTACGCCACCACGCCCGGCATACTGCCACTTTTATTCAGCATTGTCTTGGTGGCTCTAGCCAAGGCAATCTGGCAGGACCAAGAAAAGGCATCCAGATTGGAAAGGAAGTTAAAATGATCTCTTCTTGCAAATGACAGTCTTCTATATAGAAAACCCCAAGGAATCCACAAAAAATTCTTAAGAGTTTAGCAGTGTTGCATGATCCAGTATCAATACATAGAAATCAACTATACACAATAAAAAATAATTCCATCTACAAGAGCATTAAGAATAAAATTTAGGCTGGGCATGGTGGTGCATACCTATAATCCCAGTACTTGAGATGCTGAGGCAGGAGGATCATAGGTTCAATGACAACCTGAGCAACCTAGTGAGTTCCAGAACAAAAAATAAAAAGGGCTGGGGGTGGAGCTTTGAGATAGAATGCCCCTGGGTTCAAACCCAGTACCACACACAAAGAATAAAATTTAGGAATAAGTAACAAAGGCGTAATACTTTTTTGTGTGTGTGGGGGTACTGGGCATGGAACCCAGGAACATTCTACCTCTGAGCTACACCCCCAGCCTGATCTTATTTTATTTTGAAATGGTCTCATTAAGTTGCAGAAGGTCTCACTAAGTTGCTGAGACTGGCCTCAAACCTGCGATCCTCCTGTCTCAGCCTCCCAAGTACTGGGATTACAAGTGTGCGACACCATGCCCGCTGTCAAATCACTTTTAATCCCACCTCTTGGTTGACGCTTGGTCTCTTGTACACTTAGATATAAATTTTTGTTTGCTTGGTAGAGATCCTATCATGTGTACATCTTTGTTTTATTTTGAACATTTTCCATATTATGAATATGAGCTGTTTTTCCAATATTCTATTGTCAGACTTCTAGGATGCTGCCAAGTGTTGACACCACCCTTCTACATATAAATATTTTAAATAAGTGTGTCTGAATTTATAGATATTTCCATAAGAAAATCTCTAGGAGATGGAAATGTAAAATGAAAACTTTTTTTTTTTTGAGACAGGGCCTTGGTATGTTGCCCAGGCTGGTATTGAACTCATGAGCTCAAGTGATCCTTTTGTTTCAGCCTCTCAAGTAGCTGGGACTCAAGTAGTGGGCTCACACCACACCTGGCTCAAAAGAGTATTTTTGTGGCCTACATATGCTTTTTGCTGTTAACCTAAGAGGATAAATAAACAAAAAGTTTGTGTGATGGTTTTATTGCCCTTTACCAAGTAAAAAATACACGTTACAGAAGCAGCAACAACTTTAATTACAAGCAAAGATTGACTCTACCCCCAAATGACTTTTTGGTATCAGCAAATAACTTAAATGTATCTAGTAATGTTCAAATATTTATACTGAATATTTAAATTCATTGGTTAAAACTATGGCTTTAAACAAGTTGATATATATATGTGAACTGAACAATACAAGAAAATGAGTTTTAAAAAAATCAAAGTATGTAACAAACTACCAAAGAGAAATTTTCGGTAAACTTGCCAAATTTCTTGCCTTGGGCCTTCCTATTTCTATTAGTTGCAAAGTGAATATATTACAGAATGAAAGATTCATTCATGGCCTAATCTACAGAAATAATGTTAACGTATTGGTGCCCTGCTTTTAAGGGTATGAGATGAACTCACCAGCAGCACAGTGTTTTATTTAGGATATTTGAAATGATCACAGTTTATAATGGCAAATCATTTTTACTGACTGAATATTCACACCAAACATAAAAGCAATGCTGGTTCTTCTCCCTAGTGAAATAGGATAGGAGAAGAAATTTCAGTGTAGTTTCTTGCTGTGCTGCATGTACTCACATGGGAAACATTTTCTATCTTAAGATTCAGAGAAAGGTGGTTTGAAACAAAGACTTAAATAAAAGTAGCACCAGAAGGACCAGGTACCAACAGTCACATACTCCACCCACTCAGGAGTTTTATTATGTGAAGTTATTGCACTTGTAATGTAAAAAGTAAATGACAGTAAATTAGCAAATTCACTAATTTTAAATAGTTGGTGAATTTTGAAATAGTAATTTCAAAATGATTTTGAGTTTTCCTTCAAAGGGAAATCTGGCTAGGACAACTAAATCTAACTATTTAAAAAGCAAGGATAGAGGACCAAGTTTTATTTCTAAAGTATAATTGTACTATGAGAAGAGAGGCTGTTTTACATAGTGGTACGAATTTGGTCCACATTAAACTAAATATATTGTTGTTATAAAAATAAACAAGTTTTTGTAAAAAAAACCATTGCATTCCTTGTTCAAATTGCACAGTACAAACAAGCTATCTAAATTAATACTGTTATTAGGTAATTAGAATTACAGTGGATATGTGTTTAGTCTGAAGCAATTAAGGAGTTTGTAGTTCTCTTTTCATAATGTAAGAAAACTAAAATAGAAGTCATTATTTAGAAATACATAAAATATTTTTAAAGTTTACATGAAGAATGCATTATTTACATAGTAATTTTTAGTAGCTGTGATAATACAGGATTCAGCAGTCTATTTACATAAGTCCATTTTTATTCAATTTACAAAAGCAATAAATAAGAAACTACATTAATTTGCACAAAACCTATCCTACTTCATGATCAGCGGGACCATTTCTATTACTTTATGACAGGCAACAAACCAGTCTTCCTTTAGGAGAACTGCTCGTTTCTGGAAAGAAGAGCAAGCCCTGTCTTTGTTCCAAGAGTATCTATGGTCATGCAGAATCCAGCGTAAAACCTTACAAATTATAATACAAGCCTTAAAAATATGAACAGTGCCTTTGAGTATATTTACATAGAGTATTCACAAAAAGATATAATTCTTTGATACAAAATAGTATAGTGGTGTCAGCATAATTGGTAAGAACCCTTCATACCTCTGCCCACATTGATCTAGCAGGAATCAAGCTTGCTAAAACAGGCACATGAACTCACAGGTAAAAAGCTCCCATCAATTCAGGACAAGGCTGGTAAAGCCAAAGAGAACATCTCCATTGCCCTGGCACCTACAGTGCGAGGGGAGGCCTCTATTCAGAAGGACCAGTTAGGGAGTCCCAGTTAAGAGAGTCCCTCAGGGAAGCTCACAGCTTCAAGTACCTGATGAGTTATAGCAAGCACCTTAGCATTTATTTTTAAAAAAGCAGTCTAGACCCTCGCTGAACCAGGAAACATATAAGAAGCTAAAAGTAGTGAAAAAGTACGCTCATTGGGCAAAACAATCCCTATGGTTTAAGAGCTACCAACCTTTGAATAAAACCAAAATATTCTCATGTACATCTGTCTGTACAATATTCTTTCTACTGCACCTTAAAAAAATTTTTTATGAAAGACGCTTTACTTGATATCACATTTTTATGGAGTCAAAGAGACTGCTTAGAGAAAGAGTTCATTAAAATCTAGTAATACTTGACCAAAGAGTCTCTGAGTTCTTTTCCCTATTAAATCATCCACTAGGTCACAGTGTACTCAGCTGCATGCTGCTGTTAATACTGCCTGTTGGAGGTCACCTTGCCATTGTTAGGACACAGAACAGTCATAAGTCCCATCCTGGAATGGTTCCTCCTCTTCTGCTCGGGTTGTGTCCTCCTCTTTCCGGCTGACCAGACTGCTACCCCCGACCTCACTTTGGGGGCTACTTCCATGGCTGGAGGAGGCCCTGCTCTCCTCTGCCCGGGGGCTGGTCTGTTCAGGAGTCTTACCCACTGCTGCTGGTTGGAAGGCGTCAGGCTGGACTTGCTCTTCTGTTATCTCACTGAGCTTCTGCAGTTGTGGCTTAATTATGTTTAAAAATGGCTTATATCCAGGGCTAAATAGAGGGGAAAAATTAATTCTCATCTGCCATAATTCAAAAGACTTAGTAGAGAGTTATGGGTAAATTATTCAACATTGATACAGTAAAGAAAATGATAGATTATGAGGGGAGAGAAGGCTTCTTGGGTGCCCTGCCCAATACAGAGGGAACCGTACATAGCATAGGCTGAGTTTTAAATTTCCGAGCAGTAGGAGCAAGGACTGACATTTTAAAAACCAGTTTTACAATTAAAAATAATATTTTAGAGTAGAAGGGCCAACAGAAAAAAAGGATCGTAAAAGAACACCTACCCTAAATGCATCTGGCAATTAAGGAAAATTAGATCTAAGTAAGGGAAGTAAATAGTCCTGAATCCACACATAACGTGACAGACAGGGCTGGCATTTAAGGCTCGGACATGCTAGTAGCTGCCATGGAAGGTTAAATTAGCAGATTAACCTGTCTTTTTAAGAGGACTCTGTGTGTGTGTGTGTGTGGTGCTGGGGATTGAACCCAGGGACTTTCTACCTCTGAGATACACCCCCAGTCCTATTTTTTTACTCTTTATTTTGAAACAGGGTCTCACTAAGTTACAAAGGGTCTCACTAAGTAGCTGAGGCTGGCCGCGAACCTGCGATCCTCCTGTCCCAGCCTCCCAAGTACTGGGATTACAGGTGTGCTTAAGAGGACATTTTTATGTTATAATCTTCACTTCCACAGATCCACAAACCTTAAGTTCTAGTCTAATTCTAAGATCATTTGTACTGCACCAATCTTAAGTCAGTGACATGCATTCACATTATAAACTGACCAATACTATAAACCTTACGTAATAGACTAAATTACCCATTCAAATGGTTGTATACAGAATAGTTACTAAAGAAAATAGTCTTAAAATATGAAGATATGAAAGCATTTTTATTTCTACTAACCTAAAAACATCCTTAATCAGCACTTACCAGTCCGTAGAGGCCCATCGATCCACTGCGTGTAGCCCTGTCTTTATGTTCTGTAACATCTCTCCATCTGCCTCTGAAGACTGTGCAATGGTCAAAATCTGACTGATTACTGAGGGTTCTCTAAGAATTAGGCCTATGACAATGCACCAGTCCAGACATCCGGCCTCCATGAAAATGTGTAGCAAATACCTATGTATAAAAGCAGAAACGATATGGTTTATGCTAAAAAGGATCTACAGATGTACAGAAAGTCAATGAGTATTAGGAAAGTAGCTTCTGTACCCCATTTGCACATATACCCCAAGCAGGCGTTCTGTGCTTTCAAATAGCTGAGGAACTCACCGTAGCTGGACTTGGGATTTGTGAGGCCCTTTACTTGCCAACTCCATGGAGATGTGCTCTAGCTCTGATTGAGTCAAACTGAGTGTGGAGAAATTTTCATCCACCATTGTCCAGTCCCCATCCACCATGGAGCTACTTTCAGTCAAGTCTGTAGCTGAACCAATGCTGCATTCGTCACCTGATGAAGAACTCCCAAAAGTTATAAACCAGTTTCATGTAGAAAATATGTTTTTCTTTGATTTTAAAAATTAGCTGTTCTCAAGACTGGGCATGGTGGTGCACACCTGATCCCAGTACTTGGGAGGCTGAGACAGGAGGAGTGCAGGTCAGCCTCAGCAACTGAGCGAGATCTTGTTTCGAAATAAAAAGGGCTGGGAGTGTAGCTCAGAGCTACAACAGCCCTGGGTTTGATCCCCAGTACCCAAAATAAAACACCCCCCCCCCAAATAGCTGTTCTCAGGTGCTAATTTCTTCTTGGGATTTTGTGTGTGTGTGTGTGTGTGTGTGTGTGTGTGTGTGTGTGTGTGTGTGGTACTGGGGATTGAA
>PVJS01019241.1:0-33916 GCA_004027185.1 Glis glis | reverse complement strand
CGTTTCTCCGAAGAGCTTCCTGATCTTCATGTCTTGGACTGGGACTGAATTAGTGGTTGCTCCGATCCTAAGACTCCAGCTCTTAGACCGTTCGACCAGCTACTGGTTCCTCTGACTCTCCACGTGCAGTCAGAACCTGGGACTACATTGCTTCAAACTGTAAGCCCATCTGATAAATCCCTTTTTTCAAATATACTCACTCTGTGTATTCTGTTAATCTAGAGAACCCTGTCCAATACACTGAGACAAAGAGAAAAGTCTTAAGCAGGACAGGAAAATAAAGGTGGATTCTCTTCAAAGAGGGAGCAGCTTGACTGACAGTCACCTCCATTCCAGCAACCATGGATGCAAGGAATCAGTAGAATATGAATATCTTCAAATTTTTAAAATATATAGCCAGTTATGATGTTTTCCAAAATGAAGGCAAAATATGGATTTGCAAGTCAAAGAATTGAAGACTTGAGGGTAAATGACAAAGAAGAGCAAAGAGCCAAGAATGAGATTTTTTTAGAATGTTGATGATTAGGTGGAGAACAGAGTTGTATTTAGGAGGAGTGGACAATCAGGGAGGTAGAAAGAGAGATCTTTAAGTAGGATAAGATGATCAGTGGTATGAAATGGTCTGTAACAGTTCTTTTCTCATCCTAAAATGATTGTATGATATAGAATTATGTCATATATCTCTCTTACTATCTTGAAATTATTATTCCATTGTCTTTTGGCTTCTATTTTTATAATTCAGAAGTCTGGTGTCATCACAATTGACACTCTTTTATAGATAATATGTCTTTTTTACTAACTTCTTTGTGTGGGGGGGTACTGGGGATTGAACCCAGGGACATTCTACCTCTGAGCTTTACCCCCAACCCTATTATTTTATTCTTTATTTTGAAACAGGGTCTCACTAAGTTGCAGAGGGCCTCACTAAGTAGCTGAGGCCGGCCGTGAACCCAGATCCTCCTGTCTCAGCCTCCCAAGTACTGGGTTACAAGTGTGCGCCACCACGCCCAGCTACTCTCAGCCCTTTTTACTTTTTATGACAGGTGCTGTAGAAATATGTAAAAAAAAAGGCATGTTAGTGTTTCAATAAAACTTTGTTTAAAAAAATAAACAAAAAGTTAAGAGTGCTTACCACAAAACTGCACTAAAAAGACATTCTATTGTATAGGAAGACACGGTATAGAATGATTAAAGCAACATGATAGAACAGAAGAGGGAGCCTAGAAACAGAGTTATGCATCTATGGACATTGGATTAAGCATTAGGGAGCAATAGAAAAAGGCCATTTTAAAAATAAATGATGCAGTAATTGTTATGTGGGAAAAATAAAAGTGGATCCCTACCTCACACCATGCATGTCATGGGTGAGGTACCTAAATGTCATAGCAAAAGTGATAGAGCTTTAGGAAGTAAGTTTGAATAATTTATTTATGGCATCTGGAAGGGGAAATATTTCTCAAATAAGATACAACAAGTAGTAACTACAAAGAAAAAATATCAATAAATATAGTTATGTGAGAATTAAGAATTTTATTGACCAAAAGGTACAGTAAAATTATTAAAAGATAAGGTAGAGTGACAGAAGATATTTGCTAACAGAGAAAAGACTCATACCTGTAAATGCAATGAACTGCTACAAATCAATAAATCAGAAAATTCCAGAAGAAAAAATGGGCAAAATACACAAGTAGACACTTTTGCAAGAAAGAAATTAGAAAGGCCAGTACAAATTTGAAGAAGTGTTTAACTTCATTTATAATCATAAAAATGCTAATTAAACTTTTAATGAGATAATAAGACTTTATTATCACTAACTGCCCACAACCAGTGTGGCAAAATTTTATTGGGCAAAAAGCCCAATAATAAGAGAAGTAACTCAATTTAAAATGAGCAGAAGCTGCCAATACCAATTTCAATATTATGAACAGGGAAGGAGAGGGAGCAGGGTGGGATCCAGAGGAAAACATTGGGTGCTGTGTGCATGTATGTTTCTATTATAATAAATCTCAATATGATGTATAATGATAGTGCATCAATAAAAGTATATTAAAAAAGAAATTTCAGTCAGTCCCATAACTGAAAATGTCAAAGCCCAGCTGCTTACAAGTATACCAACCATAAATATGTCAGCAGTTAAGTTCTGCCACAGACTTGGACTGGAAAAAATAGAGAAGCTTGAAACACACTAGCACTGAGAGATTTACAGTGAGATTCTAGTGGCACCCTGATTTCTGGATCTGGTATTGTTGAGGCCATGCTGTACTGGTGGTGCCATGGTGAACTGGAGATGCGTTGCTTAGTCATTCAATTGTTGGTTCTTCCTTTCCTTGTATGATTTCTTGTGTGTGTGCAATTACTATGAGACCAGCTATAGTTTCAGCAGGTGAACGATGAAATTGAAATTAAAATAAAACAATATACAAAAATGGGAAAAATATTTTAATAGACATTTCATCTCTTATATTCAGATGGCATACAGGGACCAGAAAAGGTGCTCAACAGCATTAGTCATTAGATCAATATAAATTAAAATCACAACAAAATATAGCTGTGCATTTATTAAAATGTCTCAAGAAGACCCACCATAGTAAGTGTTGGTGAGGTTGTATAGGAACTAGAACTCATAGATATTGCTGGTAGTAATGAAAAACATTTATTTGTAGGCAGCCTTACATGTGTATTGAGTCTGGAATAGATCTGTCTTCTACTTTCACTAAAAATGTAGATTTTAGGTTTTCATTGTCATTCTTGTTGGTCTGTGTTTCCTTGTAGAAGGTGTAAACACTGACTTTCATATCTATGTTCACACTGGAAGTATTCCTTTACTTTAGGCATATCAATTAGTAATTTTGAAAGGCTGATTAGAGGTGCCTTTCTAATACTAAACTTCATTGGCTTGTGTAGTGCTATAAAGTAACAAAACAGAAAGAGTAGTTTCTTATACTGTACTACTGTGTGTGTATGTGTGTGTGTGTTTTACTGGGGATTGAACCCAGTGGCACTCTACCACTGAGCTACAACCCAGCCTTTTTTATTTTTTTATTTTGAGACAGAGTCTCCCTAAGTTACCATGTGTTGGCCTTCAACCTGCTGTCCTCCTCTCTCAGCCTCCTGAGTACTGGGATTACAGGCATGCTTGACTGTGCATGGCTCTTGTAGTACTTCTTATATCATGTAAATTAATCTGATCCAATTTATTCAAAAATAGAGTGAATATTACAGTAAAAAATGAATGATAAAGAAAATCAAGCCGGGCGTGGTGGCGCACGCTTGTAATCCCGTAATCCCAGTACTTTGGGAGGCGGAGACTGGAGGATCCGGGTTCGTGGCCAGCCTCAGCTCTCTCTCTCTATTTCTCTCTCCCTCTCTCTCTCTCTTTCTCTCTCTCTCTCTCTCCTTAGTGAGGCCCTCCGCAACTTCGTGAGACCGGTTTCAAAATAAAGTATAAAAAATAGGGCCGGGGGTGTAGCGCGGAGGTAGAACGCCCCTGCGTTCAATCCCCCGTACCGCAAAAAAAAAAAAAGAAAATCAAAGCAACTGTGCCATCCTAAAGTGATATTCTTTGTAGTCAATAGATGAAAAATATGCAGATGTTTTAATCCTTGTCATGTTGAATGTTTTAACATAGTTTAGTGGGCAGAGAATCTTTATCCTGCTACAAACTCACAGAGGAGTTCAAGATTGCCCACCTCTTTCCTAAGGACTAAAGACTCGTTCCCGCAGATCCGTGGGCAGAGTTGAGTGTGTGCTTTGGTGAGACAGAACTCAGGTTTAAATTTTAGGCATTGAACAAAGCGTGGAGGCCTTAGGAGTGTCTGTTCACTCTTCTGCAGATAGATGCTAGATAGTTTATGCTTGAGAAAAAACTAAAAAGACTCTCAGAAGCAACTTTTTCCCGTGTACCTGATGGTTTTCAAGAGTTCCTTTGTTTTGTTAAGCCACAATTATCTAGAAATGTCCAACTCAATTCTTCAATTACAGCAAGTCCCAAACTTGTTTTCTGTTTTATCCTTATGTATTCCTGCAAATTTTATCTTGTATTCACCTCATTGACTGAATTGTTTTTAGACCTTTTCTGTTTTTTCTGTTTGGAAGGTTTTAAGACCTTTCTCTTCTGAAAAATAGAAGAGTGAGAGTCATGGAGGACATAGTGATGAAGGATATCTGAAAGGAAAGACATGAAGGAGAAAAGAAAGATGCAGGAACTAGAGAGAGAGAGAGAAACAAGAATATTTTTAGATAACATACCCAATGATCTAGACCAGGTATGAAGTATGCCAGGAAAGAAGGCAGGTGACTGAGCTGAGGGATAGCTTTAAAGAATTAAATGAAAATATCACTTTGAACTTCATTATGTATAAAAGTATAAAATAAATGAAATTGTCAAAAAAAGAGTTAAATGAAAGTGCAGATGAAGAACTAAGCTTAAATTTGGGCTTTTAAATTCTTTTTAGTTCTCTGAACAGAATAGACTAGGTCACAGAGAGGATCTGACTCTGATTTTTATATGACTTTCTTAATATTTATAGGTATGGTTCTCTGAAAAGAAGCATGTTTTGAAATCAGATGGACTTGGATTCAATCATCAGTTTCACTACTATTTTCTCTTAAACAATTATGAGTTAAATAATGTCAAGTGAAAAGACTTGACTATTGCAAACTTTCTTTTGTTCTTTTTGTGTTAGTAGGGATTAAACCCAGGGGCGTTCTACCTCTGAGCTACACCCCCAGCACCATTCATTCATTTATTCATTCATTCATACATTTTTGTGGTACTGGGGATTGAACTCAGGGGCTCTCTACCTCTGTGCCATACCCTCAGCCATTTTTTTAAAGTTTTTTGTTTTGAACCAGAGTCTCACTAAATTGCTGTGGGTCTCACTAAATTGCTGAGGCTGATTTCGAACCTGTGTTCCTCCTATCTCAGCCTCCTAATTACTGGGATTACAGGCATATGCCACCATGCCTGCCTTATTTTTATTTTGAAATGGTCTCCACACAATGAGTACTGAGATTACAGGCATGTGCCTCTGCCTGGCAGCAGCATGCATACATATGAAGCAAGTTGGCCTATTGCACAGCTGTGGCCAAGTTTACTCTGCAGATGCAAGTGTTTTGAAGGTGTTACTCTGTCTGCATGACTTTTTCTTTAGTGTAGGCAATTGAAACCATGAAAAGAAATACATCAAGTTACTACGGTGCAGAGAAACAAGTTTATAGGATTACGTAAACCTAGAAGAGGCATCAAGAGAGGAGAAATATTGGGACATTGGACAGGTCAGGAGAAAGGGAGATTTAGGACCCAATACAGTAGCTATCTAATGGTTTTACTTAGTACTCCTAAGTAGGGGGAGTCTTAGAAAGAAAGAAAGCAGATATTCTAAGGCATTCTAGGGAGAGAAGTGCTGTTTTCCTAATCATCTGAGGCTATCCATGCCAAGAATTTCGAAGGAGTACACTTAACATTTGCATTAAAATCTGTGAATGTCTATGTCTGTTTTACACAAAATAACATTTATTCTTAGCAACTAGAAAAGAAAAATCTAAATATTACTTTATTTTCATAGTGATTAGGGAAGATTTTAATCAAGTCTAATCAACTGGTTTGTAGAAAGAATGCTTCGTACTTTCGAGAATGCTGACAATCTATTTTTGCCGTACCTTTGTTATTAGGTCACAGAGCTTTCCTTCATATTCGTCCTGGCAGTCTTTACTCCTACCCTTCTAATGTCTCTATGCCCTTGCCACTATCATTTGTTATACATAATTAAACACTGTTTGCATCATCGCCCAGTCTGCTTTGTTTTCAGTGTGAAGGAAATGGTTTGTGCACTTAGGAAGCTATGATCTTAAATATTTTAATTATCTGCCAGATAAGAACAGTGTATAGATAGGGTAAAAGAAAGCCATAATTGGAACAAAAAGAAGTCACTCAAGGGATTGTTACAGAGTAACAGTTGCAGAAGTGCAACAGACTGGAATATTTTAGTTGATATACCAGGATAATTTACCCCTTTGTGTTTGCTCTTTGGACATTTTATACCCAGATATTTTAGGTAATAAACCAGACTGTTAAGGATTAAATTATGAAATTACATTAACAGAATAAATTTTATCATGCTTATCATGTAAGGAGAACGTCTGTTTGAAATGACCAAGCCCATCGCTGGTGATCTGAAGAACAATGTGGAGGAAGTGAACTGGACAGCACTCACCCAGCAACCAAGTACCAGAGGCCACGTAGCTTCTTGAATCTGAAGGAAATTCAGGAATTAGAACAAGGGGATGGATTAGAATCAGCACAGACACAAAAGCTCACTCATAACTGGCAGCACCCTAACACACACTGGGGCCTACAGTAAAATAAAGGGATCTAGTTATCAGAGTACCAGTCTTCAGAAGAGTTAAAGACTATCCTCCAAAAGGTGTGGGTGGTTGAGGAGTTAAGGTGGAATACTTGGATATAAGGTTCCCTGTCCTTCAAAATAATCTAATCCCGAGCAGCCTTTTCTTTCCACTTAGTAGTTAGCTATCAACATGTATCTTTGGAAGCTGGGTACAGTGGTGTACACCTATAATCCCAGTACTTGGGAGGCTGAGACAGGAGGAGTGCAGGTTCAAGGCCAGCCTCAGCAACTTAGTGAGACCCTATTTCAAAACAAGAAATAAAAAGGTCTGAGGGTGTAGCTCAGTGGTTGAATGTCCCCTAGTTTAATCCCCAGTACCACAAACAAACTAGATATATCTTTGGAAATACTCTTAAGAATAATGGGCTCAACTGCTTTCCAATGTCTTTCATTATCTGTCCTATTTATTTTTTAAAATAAAAGTCCTTTAATTAAAAATGTGAATATCTCTTAATAAACATTACTATTAGTTCCATTACATTCTTTTTGCTGCTCAATAATAGATTCATTACCTGTCTAAGGAACAAGCTGAAAGATAATAGCTTTACTTTAGAAGAACTGAAGCTAGTGCTAAATCACTCATCAGATGAAATTATATCTAGACATTTTAAATACAGAAATTGGAGTTTATTAAAGATATATTTTTAGTGTGAGAATCAGAGTTAATAATTATTTTTAACTATTTCTAAAGTAGTTTCAGAAGGGTTCTATGTCAGAATGCTATTATAGCGCTGCTGTTTTGTTTCCACATACAGATTGTAAATTAATAAATCTGATATCAACTCTTTCTAGTTTCATAAACACCTATTAACTAGAGTTGTTCCCCTTACAGTAGCCGGAAGCTTGCAGCAGATGGCACCAAGAACATTTGGCAAAGCAGCCAAGAAGAGGTTTTCCTTAATTGCTCCACAGGGTCAGAAAATTGCCTGAAAAATGAAATACACTAACTGAATAGTCCCTTCCCAAGATGAGTTGCCCAGTAGAAACTATGAGTCCCACACAGAGGACTTTCCACTCAGAAGAACTTCTGATCTTCAAAATAAATATGATGGAAAATACTAAGTTGAGTAAACATATAGATAATACCGTACTGAGCATCTTCTAGGAATCAGGATACTATGAGACATTTTGAAATGTGAGCTGTCATAGCTATTGCTTTTTATTTATTGGAGGAAAAACATTCACTTGTTTTAATTTGGAAAGCATAAGATCCAATGTGTGTAATTATTTCAAGAAAAGGAGTGTGTCATACAAAAGATGGCAAAGCAAATATCTGCTTCTCAGCGGTTGTCCATGCTTTCCCTGCATAGCTTCCTTCTCTATATTTCCTCGGAAGCCCTACTGAAGAATTTTTGACCCAGTTAGGCTACTATTCTCAACCTTGTGGTTTTCTCTAGCAAACTGATACTTGTTGCAGCAGTGGATTATTTAAATTATATCGTTATATACACAATATTTAACTAAACCATAGAAAAAGACTGAGAAATCTAATGTCTGCAATGGAAAAATAAAAATCAAGCAAATTTCCAAGTTAGTTTTCTGCTTAAAAATATTTCTTTTGTATGCACAGTGCCAATTTACATCAAATTTTGTTCACAGCAAAATTTTGTATACTCTTGTTTGTATCAACAGCATAGATTTATATCAAAGGCAGACAAATCAATTAGTGTTGAAATATATTAAACAATGAGAAAGTAGCTTTTATAGCTCTTCTCTTTTAGTCATTGAAATCTTATTTTAAAAAATCTATTAATTAGAAGATGTGGACATACAAAACCAGGAACATTTTGATAATCCTGCATCACATAATAACCTTCTGTCTATGAATGATTTGTGGCCACAGTATTCTTTATTCTTAGAGTAAAAGCATTCAACTGACCTCCTAGTACTGTCATTCAACCATTCTAAAATTAATGGTTATAGAATCTTTTTGTACATTTTTGCTGTCATTATTTGAAGGCAAGGCTTCAAATATACATATATATTATATTCGTGTGTGTGTGTGTGTGTGTGTGTGTGTGTGTGTGTGTGTTTATGTTAGAATCTAAGTTTGAGAAAATCTAACTTTAAGTTCCCAATTTGGACATGGTAATACACACCTGTAATCCCAGTACTTGAGAGGCTCAGACAGAAGGATCTTAAGTTTGAGCCCAGCCTCTGTAACTTAGTGAGACCCTCAGCAACTTAGTGAGATTCTGTTTCAAAATAAAAAAAAAAACAAAATATGGCTGGGGCTCTAGCTCAGAGGTAGAATGCCCCTGTGTTAAATCCCTAATACCAAACAAACAAACAAACAAATAAACCAAACAAAACCAAAATAACAACAAAAACAAAAACAAGAAAATTTTTCAAGAATTTTCTTAGAAAGGAAAATTTCTAAGGAAATAGAACACTGAACACAACATTGAGTCAGTGTGCTAACACAGAGGCAGCAGTCACTAATGCCCAGATGTTGAAAGATTGACCCTGACCATCTGCTCATGTTGCATCTCTGGCTTTATACCTTTTGCACCAAACAGTGATCTTTTCAATGCTTAAGGCATATCAAACATCTGTACATTAGTGAGTTCCTGTTGGGAATCTGCCAATACATAATAATTTCAAATTGTTTTGATGTCAAATAAGTTTGAGATATGCAACTCTTGACAGCTATTTTACATTGGTCCATGAATAAAGTCTACAAACTACTCAGAGAAACATGAATAAAAAATTGGATATGTGATAAGTAGAAGATTTACATACATATATTAAAGGTATTATTTTAATCTTGCTACAATTGGTTTAACTACATTTTCAATTCTTAAGACCAAGTCTACAGAGATTAACTGCATTACTTAAAGATTCTTTTAATTAATAAACTTTTATTTTATTATTTAGACAAGTTTCTTATTATTTAGACTAGCAAGTAAGTGAACAGTACAGAAAATTCTCATATACTCCTTGTCTCTACATGCGCATAGCCACGCCCATTATTGACACCACCCCCCACCATGTACATTGGCAAAACCAATGAACCTGCACTGATACATCATCACCATAGGGTTCACTTTTAATGTTGTACATCATATGGGCTTGGAGCAATGTATAGTGACATATATCCACTGTGCTGCTCCTATTCACCCCTCCCTCCAGCCTAACCTTTCACAACTACTAATTCTTTTTATTTTGTCTCCATTGTTTTGCCTTTTCCAGAATGTCATATTGTTGGAATCATAGAGCATGCAGCGTCTTTAGATTGGCTTTTTTCACTTAGTAATATGCATTTAAAATCCACACATCTTTCCATGGCTTGAAAACTCATTTCTTTTTCCTGCTGAATGATATTTATTTGTATGTATATAGCACAGTTTATCACTCACTTACTTGATGGGTGTATCGGTTGCTTTGAAGTTTTGGCAATTATGAATAAAGCTAGTATAAATATTAATGCGTGGAATTTTGTGTGTATGTACGTTTCCAATTCATTTGGGTAAATATCAAGGAGTGTGATTGCCTGATCTTATGATAATAGTATGTTTAGTTTTTTTGATAACCTGCCCAACTGTCTTCCAAAGTGACTTCACCATTTTGCATTCCTATCAGCAATGAATGAGAGCTACTGCTGTTTGACATTCTTGCCAGCATTTGCTGGTGTTAGTCTATTAGATTTTGGCCATTCTAATAGGTGATAGTGGCATTTCACTACTGTTTTAATCTGCAATTCCGTAATGACATATGATGTTGACCATCTTTTCATATGTGTATTTGCCATCTGTGTATCTTATGTGGTGTGGTGTCTGTTAATGTCTTTTGTCCATGTTTTAACTGAGTTGCTCATTTTTCTTATTGTTGAGTTATAAGGGCTGTTTGTATATTTTGGATAATAGTCCCTTTTTGCAAACATTTTGTAGCTTATCTTGTCATTATCTTGAAATTATTTTCCACAGAGCAAAAATTTGTAATTATAGTACAATCCCACTTATCAATTATTTCTTTCATGTACCGTACCTTTGATGTTGTATCACTAAAGATTGCTGTGTATTCTTGGAGTACTGAACCTGATATAATTATGTAATGCACCTTATCTTTAATAACTTTCCATGGTCTGAATTCTACTCTATCTGGAATTAATATAGCTATTCATACTTTATTTCAATTAGCATTAAGATGACACATATTTTGCATCCCTTTACACACACACACTCTCTCTCTCTCTCTCTATATATATATATATATGTTTATACAAACATATATATATGTTTGTATAAAAAGTGGGTTTGTGTATAAAATGTCATAGACAGCATTTAGATGGGTCTTGTTGGAGTAGTTAAATCATTGACACATAAAATCATTATTTAGATGGATGCAGTGGCACATACCTGTTATTCCAGCTACTTGGGAAGTTGAGGACGGAGGATTGCAAATTGGAGGTAAGCCAAACTTAGCAAGACCCCATTTCAAAAGAAAAGAAAAGAAAAAGAAAAAATAAAGTGATTATTGATATAGTTTGGGTAGTATTGACAATATTTTTTACCTTTTAAAATTCATTGTCCTGATTTTTTGTACTTAAAACTTTTTTAAGCTACCAAATATCACTTTTGTATATAATATTATACGTTTAAAAGGTCGTTGGGCATGGTGACAGCGCATACTAGTAATCCCAGTACTTGGGAGGCTGAGATAGGAGCAGGTTCATGGCCAGCCTCAGCAATTTAGTGAGGCCCTCTGCAACTTAGTGAGACTCTGTTTCTAAAATAAAAAATAAAATAGGGCTGGAGGTCTAGCTCAGAGGTAGAATGCCCCTGGGTCCAAGTCTCATTAACACACACACACACCCATGCAGGCACACACACACAACACACACACACACACACACACACACACACACACATTGTTGGAAAGCATTAGTAAAAAGGTTTTTTTGGACTATTTCTTCATGGCAAAATTTTAGATGCTATAAAAATATTTAGATTTAATAGTTTATCTAAATTTCTCAAAGTCACATTCATTTTCAAGAAAAAAATTCTAGACTGGTTAATATGTGATTACCCAAATACTTTTGATATTTTATCTGAAATAGGTATTAACTTTCTCATTGGATATTTCAACAAATAGAACATTTTGGAATTCTTTAAAATGCAAAATGAAGCTGGGCACAGTGGTGCACGCCTGTAATCCCAGTGCTTGTGAGACTGAGACAGGAAAATCGAGGTTGGAAGCCAGCACGCTATAACTTAGTGATACCCTGTTTCAAAACAAAAAATAAAAAGGGCTGGGAATGTAGCTCAGTGGTAAAATCCCTCCGGCTCCCCAGTAACAAGGAAGAGAAGAGAAGAGAAGAGAAGAGAAGAGAAAGCAAAGTGAAATTATTTTTCAAGCTGCATGTTTGAGCAGCTCCCCTTGAGGAACAGAAGTAAAATGAACATTATCTCTTCTTAACTTGAGGCTTGGTGAGATCTTTTCAAGTATAGTAAAATTTATGGCAATTTATCCTCAGAAATTGAGTTTCCATTAAAGTTAATCAGAAATCATCATCTACTTGCAAGTCCTTAGTCCTCAGAATGATGGATGTGCATTGTGCTCCACTATTGTTATATACTGCTACCTAGGGCTTATTTTGGTTAAAATTCAAAAACAATTTTTATTTTAATTTGTAATGTGCTTTGTCAGTTAGTTAAATTTTAGTATAAAAGTTGTAATTATGGAGACAAAGAAATTAGTGGCTTCCTTAATTTTTTTCTGTTTAACTCTTTACCTGCTCTAGAAATGTGACTACATTGTTTTTGTATTAATATAAAGCTGTGTTTGAGAGAAGAATGATCTCTTTACTCTAAATTTGAAGAGATGAGCTCTATCTTTCTTAAAATGGTTATTTGCCTTAACTGACTTTCTTTTCTTAACATTTACCCCAAAAGATTCCATTTGTTTAAACAAAGTATTTCTTAGAGTAAGTGGCAATATCACCAAAAGCTTTTAGAAAACAACTTTCACAACAGATAAAGATTGTTATTTTTCATATCCAGCAAGTGTGAATTACTACTTGAATTTCTATTACTAATGGAATTGACCTCGCTATGATTATGACTTGATTATGATATTATGAATTCTTTATCTTATATTTTAGAAATAAAAGCTGAATTTTGAGTTAACTTATTTTTTATCTTGAGAACTTCAGAAATAGAACAAAAACACATTATCATTACTGTTGAAATCTTGAGTATTTAATGATCTTTAAAGACTGAAGATATCTTGTTATTTTTTAGGAGAAAACAGAAAGAATGAAGTGAATTAAAGGACCATTTACTGGTATTTTATAATATGATATGCATAGTCTTTGAAAAACAACACATCAAGAGCAAATACAGGTTCTAAAAGAGCACTCAAAAACTGCTGCTTCAGACTGTGGCAGTCCAGGAGGGCTCTCAAACGCCCTGCCACTTCTCACTGTGGCATTTCTATAGAAATCAAACAGAATGTCTGACCCTACTTTTCTGTCCCTGGTGGCTCTCCAAATACCAACTAACATCATTGGCTGGAAAGATTCTCAGTATTTGTTTTCCCAATACATGTATTTTAAAACTGTTTTTTTACACTGTTAAGTTCAATAAGAACAAGTCCCCTAGTCTCCTCCCTTAAGGAGTTTACCTGCTACCAAAGGATATACGCATAATACATACATGTACCTCCAAAATTAATAAAGTACACTCGGTGCTTTTTGTGGAGACACCAGAAAGGAAGCTATTCTTCTAAAAGGGACTTTTAGAGAAACTTTTACAGATGAGGTATGATCATCTATTAAAAAAGTTTTCCCTTGGGCTTTGAATGTATTTTGCAAAAAAGATACAAGAGGGAAGTGAGGGAACATTAAAGACAATCTCACACAAACCTTTTAACTTACAAAAGCATGTACTTGGAACGGAAGGACCCTCCAGTATGGTTATTAAAAAATCAAGAAAGATACTTAGTATTGGTAGAAAGGAAGCAATCCCTAACTCAGGATATTGAGGTAAAAAAGGGTTCAGTCTATTCTCTACCAACTCTATTGCTTTCTAAAGATTATAAAAATCACCAAAGAATATAAAAATGCTTGGACTCTAGCTACTATGTGAATATGTATTACATGTAAGACATAGTGCCAATTTCTTTGCACTTGGTATCTCATTCCATTCTGTCAACAATTCTTATAGTTAAATATTATTTTTACTTTATAGCTGGAAAAAACCCTAAGATTAATAAAGTCTAAATGAGCTTCCTGTGCTCCCTTGGCTAGTAGGTGGTATGAAGAGAATTCTGTGCTGCGCTGGATGACTCCAAAGATCATTCACATTCTCAGCTACTACATCACACTATCTCCACTGTATAAGGAATGTGCTGTAATGAGCGTCAAGAAACCTACACCAACCTGGCCCCTAACTTCCAGGAGAGTACACCCAGGCTGGGGGCTTAAGCTAGAGTGAATCTGCAAAGACCAAACTCAAAGTACTCGCCTTGTTGGTATTTTTAAATTGATGGAGGTCTCCAAATACTTCTCTTTCGTCAAAGAAAACCAAGACCCTAGAAGTCTCAGTGTGCAGTTTTTCATAAACTCGGGCCTATCATGCCTCACAGCTTTTTCTTAGATCTGTAGGATAATCTTCTGAAATTTCATTTTGTTAGCACATAACTACATCATTTTAAACTATATGCACATGGAAACCAACACTCCTAGTCTTTACCCTTAAAATTCCATTGATTTAGTTATTTTATTCTGTTGTTAACATTTGGACTCTACATCAAACTAAAAATTCTCCACTGTTAATAACCGCAGACTACATTGATGGAGAAATGTGAGACAGGGATGGAGATGGGAGACTATGAATTTCAGATGAGTATGCCCGCTAAATAACCAGAGAGAAGTAGCCCAGGGATGGTAGCCCAGGAGGTTTCTGTCTCCACTGGCATTTCTGTGACCCACAGGCTGTAGGAAAACATTTGGCAGACTCCCTGGTAACCAATGCAGATGCTTGTGGGTCATAGAAATCCAGGTGGGCAGTGGCTAAATGCCCGACTTCAGGGATTAACATAGCTAGTGTATGATAGGTAATTCCTATTCTTTTCTAAAATGGTTACTCGGGAATACAAGTGAAGCCCGCCAGTCACATTTACCATGAATCTTTTTATTTTAGAAATGAGAATGTGCTTCTACTTTGCAAGGACAAGTAAAATCCATTCCTAACTCACCTATTTCATACCTAGTTGAGTACATAAAGAACACTCCTAGTGGCAAATTATCTGTGAAAACTACTCGTTTTCCTTATTAATTATCCATAAGAAGATTGTTATTGAAATAAGCAACAAACTTATATTCTTGGTTCAAATTCTTGTGTCATAAATCAGACTACAAATTATCTGAAGTTTTCAGTTCAGAGGTTTACTTGAAGTAGGAAAAAAATTAAAGTATCTTAGAGAATCTCTGTATTCAAGGGCAAGCTTCAGCAAGTCTTACATGGAGCACAGAGAAAATAAAGTTTTATATCAAACCTGTGAAACAAAAAGGGGAATCTATTGAATGTTCTTGTATGCACAGTATGTATATGCATAGTATGCAAATTAACTTGTAAGCATAAGGAGATTATGACAGAAATTGATTTAAAAATTTGACACCAGGGAGATGATTTTAATATGACAAAGCTAATATATCCAGTAATGGAATGACTACATTTGCAAACCTCTTAATTGGATTTTTGTCTTAATATAAATTTTGAAGCACTTGCACTTTATTATAAATGAAATGGTGCATCCATCCATATAATTATCACTTAATATTGAGCAAGTACCTCCTGTGCTTGTAACTCATATAAATTTGGACTTCAATGATTGAGTCAGGTGCTTAATTTATATATCTTCAAGTTATTACTTATTCATAACTCTAGTAAAAATAAAGATAGAATGCTATAATATTCTTGTGTTTTGACCGATTAGAGATAAAAATTTTATGCTGAACATTTCTAGAAATAGGCAATATAAACTGAAAAAATTCACTAAAGAGAGTAGCTCACCTGTTATCACTATAATCACCAGTATCATAACTGTTAAGATTAATGCTACAAAATTTAAAATAACTTATAACAAAGTGATTGCTTCCCGACTCACATTACCTCACATAGCAAAATCAATGGAAATTAATTTATCATGAAATTGGAACATATAATTAATGATCCGTCATTATTGAAGGCAGTGTGTTTTAACAAGCATGGTCTCAGAATGAGAAAAATACATCAACTATAACTGACTAAATGGGAAATACATTATATTTCTTTACATAAATATTTGAAGTGAAAAAATAGAATATATGAGTTCTGATTAGTAGTACAGAGTCAGAATAAAACAGCAAGTCAACCATGACTGTGAACAGTTCCATCTTTGGCTTGTGTTTTAGTAGAATAGATGCTCATAGAGAAACATGGAAGCAGGCAAAGAATCAATCAAATGAAACTATTGAGAGTCTAAAGAGTGAGCCCACAGAATGGGAGAAGAGCTTTGCCAGCTATCCCTCTGACAGAGGACTAATATCTGGGATCTACAAAGTACTTCAAAGACTTAACACTAAAAAAATAACCCAATCAAGAAATGGGCATTTGAACTAAATAGATACTTCACAAAAGAAGAAATACAGATGGCCAATAAATATACAAAAAAAACCTGTTCAACATCATTAGCAATTAGAGAGATGCAAATCAAAACTACACTGAGATTCCATCTAACCCCAATTAGAGTGGCAATCATCAAGAAGTCAAAAAACAATAAATGCTGGAGAGGATGTGGGGAAATAGGAACTCTTCTACACTGTTGGTGGGATTGCAAATTAGTGCAGCTGCTATGGAGATGAGTGTGGAGAGTTCTCAGAAAACTGGGAATGGATATACCATATGACCCAGCTAAATAAATAGGTATCTTTCTAAAGAGACTGAAATCAGAATATTATAGTAATACATATATATCCATGTCTACAGCAGCACAATTCATAATAGTCAAATTATGGAACCAACCTAGGTATCTATCAACAGATGAATGGATTACAAAATTATGGAATATACACACAATGATATTCTACTCAGTAATAAAGAAGAACAAAATTATGTCATTTGCAGGAAAATGGCTGGACCTGGAGAACATTATATTAAGTGAGATTATCCAGTCACAGAAAGTGAAGGGTCATATGTTTTCTCTCATATGCAGAAGCTAGGGAGTAATCAGGATACCAGAGGGACTCCAGATAAAGGAGGAGAAACCCCAGTGGAGCAGGGAGGTGGGGGGTGTAGGGAGAGGGAGGATCAATGAAGGAATCACTTCCACTGACATTATGTACATATGTGAGAATTCCAATGTCAATCTCAACACCCTCTATGGAGAAGGGGGAGTGGGGAGGGAGCCGGGGGAAAGCCCACCAAGTGCTATGTGCATGCATGTCACCATCACTTCATTATGATGTAAAACTATAATGCGCTAATAAACATATAAAAAGAATATACTTTTCCAAATTTCTATTTGCTTAACATTCCATTAGAATAATATTCTTTTTGAGGGGTGGAGGAAGTACTAAGGATTGAATCCAGGGCCTTGTGCATGCTAGGCAAGCACTCTACCACCAAGCTACATCCCCAGCCCACTAAAATAATATTCTTTGAAAGTAGCCTTGGAGGCATGGTGGGTTCACTTCACCCTCAGGAGCTGTGTAGATAATTACTTTGCTGCCTACACAATGCTTTGAACAACAGGTCCTGCGTGAAAAAGTAACTCCTTGCTCCCAGGCAACAACTCCAAGGTGCAGGCATGGAAGCAGTGAAGATGCTCTGCATAGGCAGCTAGATGTGTGGAGTGAGGCTCCAGGGGAGAGACTGAGCTGAAGACGAAAGTGCAGACTTTGCATAGGAGGGACTTGATAATTTGGGAGTCCTGGAAATAATCGCAGGAATGGAAAGGTATTGAAAGAGAAAGGCAGAGGGCGAAAACAGAAGCTGAGGAACGCTGGAGTTGCAGGGATGAGCCTAGGAAGAAATCCAGCAGGACACGGGACAATTTCATAGAAGGATATTTTAAAAGAGAGAAAGAAAAATAGTTCCAGGAATGATGCTCTAATCACAGTGTGAAAGAATGCAAGGAGATTGAGTATTTAAGACTGTGGACTTTTCAGGTGGATTAATTGGTAGCTTTAGTGTGCTGCAGTGTGAGTGGATGGCGAATGTGGAATCAGATTGCAATTTTCTGAGGTGAATTAGAGGTGAGGAAGTGGTGAAAAGACAGCATTGTTTCTGCTGGTATTGATTTATGCTATTATTTCTTCTGCAGAAAGGGTAGGAAGAGAAACAGAATAGCCCCGTGGAATAGTTCACAAGACTGGCTGCATATTATAGTCACCTTCAGAAAGGTTAGTTTTACTTTTTAAATACTAATGCCTGGGCCTCACTCTGAACCAATTAAATGTGATTCTCTGAGGATGGGATCCAGATATTGATATTTTAAATGGCACTGCAGGCAATTTGAATGTTTAGCTAGAAATGAGGACCACTGAATTAGTCAGACAAGAATATGGCTTTTTGAATCAGCTTTTGCTTAAATGTCAATCTCACCTTCTGCTGACTGTGTGGCCTTTCTGAGCCTGAATTTCCTCATCAGACAAATAAGGATAATGATCTCTTCCTCATTTTAGGAAATACTAAATAATGTAAGATATATAAAGCATGTGGGGTAGCAATTATTGGCTGTTATTGTTAGTGTTTATATCTTTAAAGCAGGCAGTAGATGTTCTTGTTTCGCGGTTCTTTGAAACATACCTCCGTGCATAGAGATAAAACCCCTGTGGTGGCCACATGCTAATCAAGAGATGAAGAGAGCCAAGCTCTGCCCTTCTTTCCATTGCTTATTCTCCATGTCACCTAGCCAACAACTCCGCTACTACTGATGCTCAGTAATTGGCTCTTGACACTGTATTAACTATGGCAAAAGTTTCTTGCCTTACTCTTTTTTTGTGTGTGGTAATGGGGATGAATCCATGGGCATTCTACCTCTGAGCCGCACCCCCAGCCCTATTTTATTTTTATTTTGAAACAGGGTCTAAGCTGCTGAGAGTCTCACTACTTCCTGAGGCTATCCTTGAACCTGTGATCCTCCTCTCTCAGCCTCCCAAGTACTACTTACTTGTTGCAGATGGTGTTGATGTTGATTGATTGATTGATTAGAAGTCTTTTGCATGAACGACATCAGAGTCAGAATGATTTTTTGAGAAAATTATTATTAGAGAAACAGGGCAGTTGAAGGGGCTGGGAAGGAGAGAGAGGTCCACCAGTGTCTTTCTTATATTGAGGGTTTTAACCAAAACATTGTAAGAAATGATTAATTACAGGAAAATGGTAGTCACGGATGAATCAGGGAAGGAAAGGGTAAACAAGGAAGTTGTCAGGGTCCCTGCTTATCGGTCAGGGTCCCTGTTTATGGTCCCATTTGGTCCTTGGAAACTTGTCTGCGTGCAAACAATTCCCACTTGGGTGGGAAGTTTGTGCTCTTCCTAAGCCAGACCAAGGTGACCTCAAAGCTGATGACTAAGAAGGCTTCCAACACTTACTCTTATTGTTATTGCCTTACTCTTATTGTTGCTGGAGTTTTAGATATGCTTCTTGGGCCTCTGGTTTCTCATATTATCCATAAAACTTTATAATTCATTTATAGAACTTTATCAGTTCTCTCAAGCCACTGCTCATGTTCAACTCTGAATCAGTCACCCGTGGCGGTGCCTTATTATACCACTACACTGCAAATGCTGTGCTTCTTGCTAATAGGTTCTTAGAAATGGTTGTTGGATGGTGGCATCTGTATGGATCTTGGATTCGTGCCTGGTTTTTTACACATGGGCTTTCCCTTGGTACCACTGTTAAAGTTGAACAGGTGAAGATTTTACTCAAGCCCATTGCAATCCAGGAGAGAGACCTCAGGTTGAACTTAATTTTGCTAAAACAAAAGGCAGGATGGTTTTTAAGCACTGGGGTGAATTAGTGGAAAAGTACTGCAGGATATTAGGGGAAGGTTGATCAATGGGATATGTTGTTCACATTGTTATTTATCCTTGAATTTGAAAATGATTTTCTCTGTGATTATTCTATGTTTTTTTTTGTTTTTTTGTGGTACCGGGGATTGAACGCAGGGGTGTTCTACCTCCGCGCTACACCCCCGGCCCTATTTTTTTATACTTTATTTTGAAACTGGGTCTCACGAAGTTGTGGAGGACCTCACTAGGTAGAGAGAGAGAGAGAGAGAGAGAAAGGGAGGGAGAGAGAGAGAGAGCGAGAGAGAGAGAGCGCTGAGGATGGCCATGAACCCGGATCCTCCAGTCTCTGCCTCCCAAAGTACTGGGATTACAAGTGTGTGCCACCACGCCCGGCTGATTATTCTATGTTAAGTCAGGCTCCTTCCCTCCCTCGAAGGCTGGGAGGTAGCATCACTGTCTTTCTTGATGACTGCCTTCTAAAGGGATGGCTCTCAGGTCCTTGAGAAAGACATTCTTACATTGTAAAACTAGGAAGAGGCTGGAAGAACATGTATATCTCAAAGGGGCAGAGAAAGAATTTACAATTGAGAGTTTTCTCAAGTAAATACCCTAAAAAAGGGGACTCGGGGTAAAGTCAGGATGAAGCCTGTCTAAAATTTAGTCAAGCTGAGGGGAGCTTTTCTGGAAAATGGCTGGACCTGGAGAACATTATGCTAAGTGAGATTAGCCAGTCACAGAAAGTGAAGGGTTATATGTTTTCTCTCATTTGCAAAAGCTAGGGAGTAATAGGGATACCAGAGGAACTCCAGATAATGGAGGAGGTGGTCTAGGGGAAGGGGGAAGAATCAATGAAGGAATTACTTCCACTGACATTATGTACATATGCAGAATACCAATGTCAATCTCAATATCCTGTATAGGGAAGGGAGGAGTAGGGAGGGAGCAGGGGAAAGCCCACCAAGTGATAGTGTATGTCACTATCACTATGAAATACATTATGACGTAAGACTATAATGCACCAATAAAAGTATAAAATAAATAAAAGAAACCATCTTGTTCACCATATTTGATTATTTTTTAGTTTAATCTTTTCCTCCATATGAGCTCCTTTAGAATCTCTCTGTTCTCCAACTACTAAGATTTATTTACTATACTTTGGTCATCATTTATAATTAGCAAAATTCTTATTCTTTGAAGATTTATTAATACTATATGTAATATATCTATCTTACATAAATTAGCACACTTATACATATAATTATACATTTAGATATAGAAATAATGATAAAACCAATCTAATATATAAACTAATGTCAATTTTTTTGTATGTGTGTGATACTGGGGATTGAACCCAGGAGCATTCTACCTCGAAGCTACAACCCTAGAACATTTTTATTTTGAAACAGGGTCTCACTAGGTTGCTGAGAGTCTAGCTACATTGCTGAGGCTGTCCTCGAACCTGTGATCCTCCTGTCTCAGCCTCCCAATTACTGGGATTATAGGTGTGCGCCATCACGCCAGGTTATGCATCAAATATTTGATTCTCCTTTGTAACCTTCAGCCTCAGTTTAACTATCTCCAGAGAATAATAGTGTTAAGTAATTCTTCCCTCCTTTGGCCATATCCTCATCCTGAAAGGTGACAATATGCAAATTAAATTAATCCCTCACTCACACAAGAGTTCTTGAAATGATCGTACACATGGTTGAATTATCATCTTCCTTTTCTTGCCATGTCTTTTCTTCTTTGGTTCAGATAGCCACAATTTATACATGGTGTTGATTCAAAGCAATTCATTGCCCTGCTTGTTTCTTCCACATTCTTTTGGGATATGACATTCAGAAATGAGGACAAAATTTTTTCGGTTTGAATGGTCATGTCACTCCTTCCTGACACTCTACTGTGTCTATGCAGACACAGATCAAATTCACTTCTGGTAACTTTTCTTTTTTTCACGTATGCTTTCTTACTATGATTTTTATTTTTTTTATTTAGTTTTTTTTTTTTTGCGGTACCGGGGATTGAACGCAGGGGCGTTCTACCTCCGAACTACACCCCCGGCCCTATTTTTTATACTTTATTTTGAAACCAGATCTCACGAAGTTGCGGAGGGCCTCACTAATTAGCTGAAGCTGGCCGCGAACCCGGATTCTCCAGTCTCCGCCTCCCAAGTACTGGGATTACAAGTGTGCGCCACCATGCCTGGTTTACCATTTTTAAACCTAAGTGTTGGACTTTACATTTACTTATATTGAATATATTTTGGAGAGTGCTGGTCTGCCACTGAAGTTTGCCAAGACCATTTGGGATATTGGTTATATTGTACATTTTATTAGCAAATTTTCCCATTTTATTGTAATCTGCTATAGTAATAATGTCTACTTTTGCTTTACTTGAGTCTGAGAGGAGCCCTTGATTCTAACACCCACCAACATGTCCACATGTTAAGGGCATAGTCACTCAACAAATTGTAAATTTACCTCATTATTTTCCAATTGTCATTTATCTAGTTTGTTTATTTCCACATGCTAAGATAATTTGAATGTGCTCATAAAACACCAGTTCAACAAATCTTTACTATTTCTGATTGTTTTCATAAACTTAACTTTTAAAAATTAAAAGAGTTTTTAAAAAATTATTGTGGATCCTTTATTTAATTCCCTTCTTCAACCCCCTGGTGGCACTTACTTACAAAACTAATAAACATAGTACCCTACTGTTTAAGAACATCATTCCCTTTGAAGTACATTCTAGTCTATCTGTAAAACTTATCTTTCTCAGGAAAAATAGTTATGAATTATTTTTGGAAAAAGACGAAGTTGACACTCACATTCATAAACAGCCAAAAAACAAAAGTGCCGGGTGTCCTTTGCTCTACTTCTTTGGCAGAGTGATGTCTTCTCTGCTTCCAAATCAGTTAGAAAAAATATTTCAAAGTGTAAACTTTCTTTAATTCCCTATAAAATCTGTGATCAAATAGAATTTTCATAACTCTAGGGTGCTTTCTAAATCTACATTCTATGAATTTGGTAGAATAATAAGATTTTGGGATGACATACTTACATTTTTATTATGTAATATTTTATACATATAAAATATGCAAGATATGCATGGTAATGGCTAATAATAAAATGCACACCCATTACCAATTTAATAATTAGAACATTACCAATACCATTCTGTCTTATGCCCTCTTTTTGGAAGGTAACTTAATCCTGAATTTTATGTGTAGCTTCTCTTCCCTTCAAAAGAAACAAACAAAACAACAACAAAAACACTACTATTACACATATGCAAATAGCCCTTAACAATATAGTGAGTTGTGTTTGCTTGTATTATATATTTTTCAAATATGAGGTAGATATCAGACATCTTTTCCTAGTGCTCAAATAATAGTAGATAACCATGAGGGCCAAAATGGAGATTTAGGTGACCAGTGTCTCTTAGAAATGAACTGGCTGCAATCATGCCCACCGGCTTCCATTTGGGTCAACCCTTAGGTTTGGAAATGCCTCTGAAAACTGCATTAGGACCACTTGTCCTACAATAACCACTTGCAAAGTACTTCTTCACTTTTGCCCTTTGAAAAGTGACATACAGTCTATGCAATAATTTTATTGTTAACAAATATTAGAAAATAAAAATATCTTTAACTCAAATTTTGACATAACAATGATTTTGATGATTCTACCTAAAATATATATATATACATTCATAGATAAAGAATAATTATACTATTTACTTATAAGTGATTGAGTTGACTGTAAAGTATAAGTACTAAATTTCAGATTCCCAGATCATAATTAACTGAGGTCCTTTTGTTTAGATCCTGCAAAGTCCTATAGTTTTATTTTTACGGGATCTTTATTCTCCCTGATCAGTCATTGTTCTGCTTATGTATTGATGGATTCCTTTCTTGCCTACTTGAATATTGTCTCCTCTTGACATCTCTCATTTCTTTTCTTTTTTTTTTTTGCGGTACTGAGGATTGAACCCAGGGGCATTCTACCTCTGAGCTACACCCCCAGACCTATTTTTTATTCTTTATTTTTGAAGCAGGGTCTTACTAAGTTGCGGAGGGCCTCACTAACTAATACATCTCTCATTTCTGAACTCACTATTGTTTGGCATCTGCCTTCATGTCATGTCTGTCTCTCCAAGTCTCTCATTCCTGCTTTGTCCAGGAGGTGGAATGAATTTAAATTCTGGGTGTTAGGAGTCCAGATGGGACCCTTCTGAAAAAAACTCTGACCAGATCTAAAATAAGTTGTGTGATCACAAGGAAAGGGATACAAAAACTTCCAGGACAGAGAGACAGATACAGAGATAGACAAGTAAGATGAGGAGAAAGATGGGGGTAATCTTAAGTATAAGATAAATATAGGAAAAAATTAATTTTTTAATTTAATTTTTTTGATACTGAGATTGAATCCAGGGGCATTCTACCTCTGAGCTACATCTTCAGTCATTAATTATTTTTTAATTTTGAAGCAGGTTCTCGCTAGGTTCCTAAAAGTCTTGCTAAGTTGCTGAGGCTGGCCTCAAACCTGTAATCCTCTTGTCTCAGCCTCCCAAGTAATTGGTTTACAGGTGTGCACCACAACGCCTGGCTAAGAAAATTACTTTTGAATTTAAAAGAAATCTATAGTAATCTTTTCTGAGAAGTTGAGAGTACAACCATTTGATTAGTTTATAATTTGCACTAAGGACCCCTGGTTCTGGATTTAGTTTTCTTTCTTTTTTTAAAATCATGGATTATTTGCTGGGACTTGCTCACAAATACAACTACCAGCTTCTGTTTAGGTAAAGCTTCCACACAGCTTGTAGAATAAATAATTGGTGATTTTGTCCAATGCTTAATTTACCAAGTCTGATTCTGGGGTGAAGCTTTTTTTTTGTCATTGATTTCTTTGGGAATCTGAGAAGAACTAGGATTAAAAAAAAAGCATCCAATTCATGGTTCTACAAAGAAGAGGCATTTTCAAGTATGGTTGCAACCAACATCTACTCTAGTCAGCAGAGATTGGGATTTGCTCCCCTGGGTTCTCCAGAAAAAATGATTGTGGGTCCTGGAAGACTCCCTAGATACAGAACCATGCATCTCCTAATGCAAGGGAAAGTGCTGGCCACAGGAAGTCCCTCTAGTTAGTGTTCCTCAGACTTCGACATGTCTGCATTCCGCCTTAACATTTTGTTAAAATGCACACTCCTAGGCCTCTACTCCAAAGATTCTGAGATAGTGAGTCTGGGCTGGAGCCTACGAAGCTGCCTTTCTAGCAAGCTCCCAGGTATTGCTGCTCTTCAATTCTGAGGTCTATCCTTTGATTAGAACAGAACAAAGCAGTCATTGTACTATGATTAATTTGGTCAGAAAACTGTAATACCTTATATGAATATCCAGGATGAAAGAATGGGCCTGGTGTTTTTGTTTCAGGAGACTGCAGAGAAGGAAAAAGGACACGTCTGCCTAGCCAGTAAGGTCAAGAGAATCAACTCTGGAAATCAGTGTTTTGGTAGATAACACAGTTGGATCACTTTCCTAACTAGGGACCAGCACTATAAATGTAGACATGGGATAGGTTTGGGACCTAGAATAGGAACCTCGCCCACAGAGCCCAGGTGCAACAGGCACCAATTAATCAGGGCCACATTGGCCATTGGCTTGGTTGGTGTGTGGTCAAATATTTCAGTCGGGGCCCAGAGAAAACCCTTTAGTACACAGTTGTGATCAAGACTCAGGCTTTCAGGTGAGGTAGCTGGCAGTAGAATTCCTATACTGTCACTTCTAAGTTGTGCTCCTTGGCAAGTTACTTAGTCTTTCCAGGCCTTAATTTTCCATATAAATATAGAGATACTAAAAATACTTTCCCCCAGATTGTTGTGAAACTTATATCAAAGCACTTAGCGCCATGCCTGGCACTTACAGAGTGCTTAGTAAAGGTTAGTGGTTATGAATCCTTGTCTCAGTCAACATTCTCACTGCTGTAATCCAAAAAGAAACTGACTCAGAGGAAGGAAGATTTATTTGGTCATAGTGTTTGGATTTCGAGGTTCAGTCCATGTGAGGCCACGGTCTGCAGATCTCAGGACATGGTGGCAGGAAGCCAAGAGAGTGAGAGCACAAGGGTTCTGCTCCTCACATCACAGAGGCTGAAAGCAGAGAGAGCAAACAAGCAAGGGAATTCAAAGACAAAAGCACAGTCCCTAAGGCCACACCCCCAGAGACCCACCTTCTCCAGCCACACCCCACCAGCCAAGGTTACCACCCAGTAAATCCATTACAATGCATTTATCCACTGATGAGATTACAGCCCTCATGACTTAATTATATCAGCTCTGAACATTAATACATGAGCTCTTCAGGGGATATTCTATATCTAAGCATACAGTCCTGAAAGGTAAATTTTTCCTTTGAGGATGTCTAGGGACTTCATCAGAGAAAGACTCTTAGACATTTTAGTAGCAAAAAAAAAAAAAAATCACAAAGGAGCTGGAGTTTTTTTACAGTTGTTTTGATCACAGTGTATAAATTATCCTGTTCAGTTACTATTTTCACAATGATAATTAGGGAGTAGCTAAAACTATCTTGAACCATTGCTTTAAATTTGTATTCTAACTTCAGGAGAATTTCATCTCACAGATCAGTGAATTCTAGCAGAAACAGAGTATCGGTCATTTCTGACACCCAGGTGTCTCTCTGGCACATCCTCACTACCATCAGATTGAGTCTGAGCTCTCAGAATACGTCTTGTGTTTATTCATTATTCATTCATTCTTTCCACACTTTAGTGTTCACAGTCTATTCCTATAGCCATGGGGATATCTGTTCAATGACAATACCACCTTTACTTCATTTCATTCATTTTCACAGTCACTGCTGTATCAGGTTCATTCTGGTTTTGATGCTGATAAAAAGGGAAAAAGAAACTTATTTAATAAAGTGATTTTCTTCCACTTAATTTGCTTTTGCAATTCTTTATCTGGGCCTCCAATTGAACAAGTGAAACCTTTGTTCAGATAGATGATCTGAAATACAACATCTGCTGTCACATGCAGGATTGATTTTAAATGTGTACTTGAATCTTTCCTACCAGACTAAACCACTAGAACAGCAAGACACACTTAACAGTAAGAAAGTCCAAGGTGACGGCAGGTACACCCGTCACCTTGGACTTAACCCTCACAATTGTATGTAAGCAGTTGCTGCCAAGAGATCATAAGCAGAACCAATCTGTCTGTTTTCCATGCATCTTGCCAGGGATGGTCCCTAAGACCTCACTCTGTTTTGTCCTTTCTTGGACCTTGGCTCTTTTTGTCCCCTTTCTTGTGTGCCATATTCACTTTCCCTGTATCCATTTTGACTCCATCTCTGCCTCTCTGGTTACTGCGGCTCAGCAATGAGTCATGAAAGCTACTCAAGTCATGTCTCTATTTATCCTTCCAGCCATATCCCGTTATTTGTCTGCCTTTCAGTTGCCCTTGTATAAAAGGAGTTTTTACTTGCATTCTTCAGTGTTATTTTTCTTGTTTAAATTTCCATCTTTGAGTTACCAACCCCCACCAGTATTTTTAATTCCTAATGTTTTCATTTGTTTTTTAAATTTATAATTTGGCTAAATGATAAGTTTCTCTGTATTATGCACTATGTAATAATACAATGTGATAAATTTAATTAGTTCCAATTAATGTCTCAAACCCAAATTATCCAGTTCATTCTCATCTTCTTTCAATAGCAGAAAGATTCAGTAAAGTATCTGTTTAAAATATTGATTTCCATTTTCCTTAATAATCTTGCTATTTTGATGATTTCTGGGAGTTCAGTTATATCCAATAGGTTGGACTGATTTTCCAATAAGTTAAATTTAATGTCACTGGAATATCATCTAAATGCCAGTTCATTTGTGACATTGGTTGAAAGGCTGCAGCCTGTTGGCCAAATCCAGACCAATGTTTGTTTTCATAAATAAAGTTTTATTGGAACACAGCCACATGCATTTCATATTACAAAGGAAGAAACTGGATGACCTTTAAGGCCTAAACTATTTGCTCTCTTGCCCTTTAAGAAAATGCCTAATGGTACCCAATACATGGTCTGGCAAATTTCCATGTCAGGTCTTGAAATAAAGTTATAGTATGGTTACTCACTGAGTATCTTCTCCAAATATATGAGACTCTCATATTAACTCTTAGGAAAGGACAGATTATCTTCAAAAATAGCTCAAAGACATTTACATGTAAGTAGGTTTGCCAGATAATACATAGGATGTCCAGTTAAATTTTAATTTCAGATGAACAACAAAGAGGTTTTTAATATGAGTATGTCCCGTGCAATATGGCACATCTTGCATGTTTGTTTGCTAACTCTGGCAACTTTTAATATAGGGATGCAAAGAAGAAAAATGGAGGGGAAGTTGAAGCAATATTCACGGGGCACTGTGTGAGGATTTTAGTTTACTAGCACCTTCCTGTGTATTCTAATAATATTCTAGAGTTCTCCAGTTTTATATTCATGTTTTGAATCAATAATGGGAGGCTTCAGGCTTTACTCCCAGGTGTTATGTGCACAGATGGTCTGCTTTCCAACCTAAGAATCCATGCTGTTTATTAGCAGTTTGAATTTTTCAATTGTACATCTAGTTGCAGGAGGAAGAGCCCTTTTCAACACAAGATGAAGGGGAATTATGCAGTAGCACTTCATAGGTTTGATTTAGTCACAGTAGGAGGGCAAAAATAGAAAGTTTACAAAACGAGTGATTGGGGAATTGGCAAAAGTCTGTTCTAATATTGTTTTATCTGTAAGAAACAACATTAGGAATTTAATTGTAATTAGGAAGCACTAGGCAGTGCTAGAGATTAAGAGAAAGCCAAGTTTGTTAAGCAGAAAAATAAAATATAAAAAAATTCAATATTAGAGGCAAACATTTGCTTAGGTATATCTTAAAATACTTAATGAATCCTGTGATGGCTACCTCTCTCAGATCCATTTTACTTTTCTACTTTGCATATAAGAAAACACATTTATATATGTTGATTAGCACATCTGTCCCAGCTGAAGTCATTACTAACTTGCTGAGTGACTTTTAGTCAACAAATCCACCTTTTGATTCTTGTTTTCTCATCTGAAGAAAGATGAATTAGAAGATTTCAAAGATTCTTCCTGGGTCTAAAACTCTCTATCACATGCTAGGCACATTAGATTAGAAGAGGATGTTAAGGAATCCTGGCAATGGAATATATCATATGAAGAAATATAGTTAATGAATTACATTAATGACATTTTCTGTTCTTTTATATATATATATAATACACATAATATAAATAATATATGATATATACATATAATATAAACTATATATATTGTGTGCGTGTGTGTTTTGTATTGGGGATTGAACCCAGGGGCATTCAGTGCCTTCAAGGTATACCCCCCAGCCCTATTTTATTTTGAAACAGGGTCTCACTAAGTTGCTGAGAACTTTGCTAAGTTGCTGAGGCTAGCCTCAAACCTGCAATCCTCCTGTCCCAGCCTCCCAAGTACTGGAATTACAGCCATGTATCTAATAATTTAAAAATCATTTATGATGTGTTAAATAGGAGAATTATCAAAATATAAAAGTGAATACTAGCTACAAATTTGGTAAAGATGACAGACAACATCAGAGGCTGGCTGCAAGAGATGAGACTAGTTTCCACCAAACTATCACTGACCCAATTAAATTATAAGGAACACTTTTAATATCCTCCTAGGTTCATCTACTTTTAGCATATATTCTTTTTTTGGTACTGGGGATTGAACCCAGGGGAGTTCTACCTCTGAGCCACACCCCCTGCCTTATTTTATTTTTTAGTTTGAAACAGGGTCTCACCAGGTTATTGATAGTCTCACTACATTGTTGAGGCTGTCCTCGAACCTGCAATCCTCCTGTCTCAGCCTCCCAAGTACTAGGATTACAAGCATGCACCACCATGCCCAGCAACTTTTAGCATATTTTAATGAAATACTTGTATGTCTGAAATTCCTTCACTTTCTTTCTTTCTTAAGATTTTAGTTTCCTGATAGTTTGTAAAATTTTTAGAGAAAATAATAATTGTTCCATTATATGGTGCCTGGTTTGGTAATGTGTAGCATAGAAAGAAAATCCAACTCTTGTGGGAGTTGGAATATAGCAATTATCCACTAGATAGAAAAACTACACATGAGGTTATGGTAAAAACTGAGAGGAAAGAATTGACCCTTACTGTGCTTAATCACAAAATATCTGGTAAGGTCTTGAGATAACACAGCTAGAATTAGGAATAATATTGCATAAGATAGAATTCTCTGTCTTAAGCATTTTTAAAAATATAAACTTGAAAAAGAAGCAAATGGTAAGTAAATATGCAAACACTAAATTATGTATGCACTGAAATGCTATCTTTAAATTCATTCTTTTTTTTCAGATATTTAAAAAAATTTTGTGGTACTGGATATTGAGTTGGAAACCCTGCCCTTTTTATTTTTATATTATTTATTTTGGCACTGGTGATTGAACCCAGGGGCATTCTACCTCTGAGCTATACCCCCAGCCTTTTTTAGTTTTTACGTTTTGAAATAGGGTCTCACTAAGTTACCATGCACTGGCTTCAAACTTGCATTCCTCCTGTCTCAGCATTCCCAAATACTAGGATTACAGGTGTGTACCACCACAGTTGACTGTTTTTCAGATAATTTTAAATGCATTTTTCATAGAGATTTGATTTTTTTTGTTGTTGTTGTTGTTGTTCATGTATGTGCTAACAAGATTAACCAGCTGTATTTGTGGAAACAATGCTGCTTTTGAAAGATCTTTTGCACTGGACTTAATTATCATTACAAAAATTGAAATGAGTAAGAGATGAGTCACTTCAGGGCAAGGTGTACATGTGTGTATATATGAGTGTTCTGTGTATATATATAAATTTGGTTCAAAATGTTCACAGGCCACTTTGCACTGTGGTACTTTCTGTGCCCAGATTGTGATCATTTGAAACATCAGTAAGGTTTTGTCCATCTCTCCATTTCTGTTGATCTATTATTTTCAATGCTAATAGATCCAAAAAGATGGCTATGTGGTCGGATTTCTGCCCCCCTCCAGGTATTTAGTTATAAATTCTGTTTATTCAAATTACTATTGTTTGTAAAAGTTGATTAAAATAGATTAAACTTGTCCCTAGTTCACATGGGCCAGGAGGGAAGATTCAGTGATGTTAGCTAGTCTATTACAGCATCTCAAGATTATTACTTACACATTTTGTACAACTCATTTGGATTTAATTATGTTAAATTCACTATCGCATAATTGTTCTGGGAATGATTGCAATCCCCTATCATACCAAATTTGGTGAGCACTGCTGATAACTTGTACATGGTATTATTCTATCTCTTATTTTGTAGCCACAAATTAAAATTGCCTTCTATGTCACTTCTGATAGCTCACTTTCTTTTTCTGTCTGAAATTCATTGCTACTCTTATTAAATCATCAGTAATTAGGTTTTTAAAAATTTCTTGAAGTCTATGATTTCTACTTTCATGTGAAGGTGAATTTTGGTCAGTTTTCCTTCTTTATTAATGATAAATGATGATGATGATATTATCTAAACAGCAGTGTGTATTGCTAAACTCTGCATCCTGGCCCTGCACCTACAGCATTAGGATTTTGTTGTGGTTACCGTTATTTTTTCAAATTCTTTAAGTCTCCCTCCTTAGCCAGATTTGCAATTATTTTCCACATCACATGACACCTGATGAAGACCAGAGGTTGGGCAGAGTGAAGCAAAGGATTCAGGAAGGGAGCTGAACACAGAAGAATAATGCACTAGGAGTACTCTGTTTTTGTTACCAAAGCTATAGGACAAATGTAAAAACAAGCAAATAAATTTCATGAAAAATATTCATTTAAGGAGGGTATGGTGGTGTGCCCTATAATCCCAGTACTTGGGAGGCTGAGACAGGAGGATCGCAGGCTCACAGCAAGCCTCAGCTACTTAGTGAAACCCTGGATCGCAGGTTCCTGGTTAACCTCAGCTACTTAGTGAGGCCTTCTGCAACTTAGTGAGACCCTGTTTCAGAATAAAGAATGAAAAATAGGGCTGGGGGTGTAGTTTGAAGGTAGAATGCCCTTGGGTTCAATCCCCAGTAACTAACACACACACACACACACACACACACACACACACACACAGGTAAAAAGGAGAGGATCTGGGAAGGAAAGGGAAAATATGTTTTTAAAATCTAGAAACTTCACAATCCCTAACTTCACCCTAGACGGTCTGTTCTATCTTAGGCAGAAGCCTCAATAGGCCCACACCCTTAATCACAATGGCCCTTCTCACCCCCTGAGATTCCTGAGATGCTTAGTAAACAAAGAATCCATAAGGAAGGTCAAGGTCAGGTGCCGCCCAGCCACCACGCAGGGATGCCAGGAACCTGAGGATTCTGAGGAAGTCCAGACATCCACCCCTGCTGTGTGCCCTGAATCACTCCCTCATGGGGTCTCCTATAAAAGAACTGTGAGACTCCCAAAGACCTCTCTCCCTCTTGAGATATCCCCATGTTCTCCCTTGAACATGTGTCCCCCACATTCCTGAATAAACCTCTGTCTTTGTCTCTGAAAATAAATAAATAAATAAGCCGGGCGTGGTGATGCACGCTTGTAATCCCAGTACTTGGGAGGCTGAGACCGGAGGATCCAGGTTTGGGGCCAGCCTCAGCTACTTAGTGAGTCCCTCCACAATTTAGCAAGACCCTGTTTCAAAATAAAGAATATAAAATAGGGCTGGGGGTGTAGCTCGGAGGTAGAATGCCCCTGGGTTCAATCCCCAGTACCACAATAAATAAATAAATAAATAAATAAATAAATAAATAAATAAATAAAATTGAGCTGGGGAGTGTGTCTCAGAGGTTTATATATATATATATATATATATATATATATATATATATATATGGTAATGTGCCCTAAATGTAATTTTTCTTAGCCTCGCTTTGTACCCTAATATTAGACTCCCTGACCTTTGGCTGACAAAGCTGTGCTAAGGACTTCCTGACCCTTTGGCCACATAGCTCTGCTAATGACCTCCTGACCTTTGGCCAACAAAGTCCGTGAACCTGATTCCTGCCTGCACGCTCAGCCCATGCCCCTAAGTCTACCCCCTTGCTCCTAAATAAGGAATAAGTTGTTGTGATTGGCTAATTTTAAACAATAACTTGCAGAATCTGCTTCTGTAACTAGCTCGCTTACTATATAAGACCGATTGTAACTTAGTGTGGGGCTGCGGTTTTCTGTCTTTTTTGGAGAATGGTAGCTGCCGTGGCTAATAAAAAGCCTCCTGCTTTAACTGAGTCTGGTGGTCTCGGACCCTTTGTCCTACACTCGGGGTTTAACATTTGGAGGCCCCCCAGCAAGATCTTTTAGAGACCCCACTTGGGCCTTGGACAGTGCCCTGGGGACAGGAGCCTGTCCCCACTTCACCGGACAACGTTTGGAGGAGGCAATCTGGTTCTGGTGAGTCGACTTGTCTGGAGGGAATCAGGGTTGATTGGATGCAATTGATAATCCTAGTCTCCAGAGGTCTGGGAGACGTTTCCGGCCTCCTGGTTTCTGGTTTTTGGTTCCCGGGAGTTGTTTTTGCTTTCTGTCTGGTCATTTGTGTTTTATCTGTTCATGTGTGGAAATCGTTTATGCCTGTTTGTCTGTTCATTTGTGAAAGTTGTTTTTTTCCTGTTGGCGGCCTCTGCACCAAGCAGCCTGACCCCAGGCATAGACCATGTGGCCAGGCCAGGCTGGGTCAGGCGGCAGCAGCCAAGGCTCCCAGTGCAATGGAGACCAGGCCCTAATTCCTATGGTTTTTCATGGGAAATGGTGATATGTGCAGCTACTGGATTTATTGCTGTTCTCTTGTTTTGTGGAGAAGTTTTCAATTTGTTAGAAACCTGTTTTAGCAGGGAAGAGAAAAAGCTTGCTCTAAAGCTTCCTGTGCAAATTAAAGGAAAATGTAAACTTTGAACTGTCTTTATAAAAATAAGTGCATGTTTCATGCTCCAGCTAAGCCACGTGGACACTTTTGGATTTTGCCTTAAGAGGAAACAGTGCCATTTACTGGAGATAAAAATTGTTTACCTAAAATATGCTTTGTTTTACAGAGAAGGAATACCAGAAATTGTCGGGGGCGTCCATCGGTCTCTCGGGACCAGCCAGAGAGAGAGAGGGACGCGAAGCTGATGGGGGGGTCAGGGCCGGACGGTTGGACAAAGAACCATACCTCCAACCGGAAGCCATGTCTGGCATGAACTTGTTTATTAGAAAGCACAACTCTCTTTTATAGTACAGGAAGTTCGGTGTGACACCACGTTCTCCTGGGAAACTCTCATAGGTAAAGGCGCCTGTCATCTATGAGTACGGAAGGAGGTAACTACCAATCACAGCCCTTCTGAGGCCACTTCCGGAACTACCTGTGGAAGGTCCCCCTGAGGAATTGGCCAGCGCCATCTTT